>BPLT01000076.1:1310000-1560000 GCA_019656295.1 Rhododendron mucronatum var. ripense | reverse complement strand
TAGGAAAATCATTCTGCCATTGATCATCCCTAATCCTGGGTTGTCCCGAGCTCTTGAATGATGCATTTTGTGGAGGAATTTTAAGAACTGTCAGCAGAGGCAGAAGTGACATCTGCACTCGAAAATGATCGTTTTTTCATGCTATCTGCGCTGGGAGTCGTCATTTTGCTGGGCCGTCTGAACTGGAAAGTTATAGGTTTCCAGTAAGTTGCGTAAACCGATGACAGTTTATTCTTATTTATTTTCTTTCAGATGGTAATGCCATTCTCTTTTCAGGTACAAGGGCTTTGATTTTTGCTAGAAAAATTAAGAAAGTCTTGCAAATTAATCATGTCACAAGATATTGTTTTTTATGAGATTCTTGGATTCAGAGTATTTCTTAATTGCCCTTGTTAATGTCAAAATACATATAGCAATTGGAAGAATATTTTCGAAACCAAACCTAATTTTTGTCTACTTAATCATAATTATGACCAAATCGAAACTTGACTTAACCCTTTTAGTTCTGTGGCATTTGTCATCTTTGGATCTACTTTGGGCTAACCACTTCTCAGAAGAAATTAGGCCGATAAAATTGTTGAAATCAACCACTGTATAAATTTTTTTCTAAAAATGATTTACCTGAGAAAATTGAAGTAATAGCCCCTTTACTCTATCTTTGGGTAGAGAGGTTGGTGACGTAGTAATTCTCATTTTCTATAAGCTCGAACTTCTCCGTCACATTGTTCAGACATGCACGGGCGAGCACGAGCAAGAAACTGTTTTTGAATCGTATCTTAAACTAGTAAATTCACAAGAATGAGGATTGAGAGTGCAACTGCACTGTCGGAATAGAGAGCGGAAGCAATGGGCATTCTGAAGAACTATGTGACTAAGGGTTCAACCACTTCAAGCTTAGGTAAGCTCAATGTTGAGCCTCTGAAATCGCAGATCAGGCTAATATCGTGGTTTTAGCTACTCAACATTGGTTCAATTTCACTACTTTACACAAGTCTGGATAGGCATTACGCCAAACATATTTGTTCAACCACAACAGGTAGACTAATTTTGCTACAGAGGTTATCAATCAATGTTGCCTTCTATAATAACTCAAAAATCAACAAAAAGCACATTGCATTGCCACAAAAAGCATTGTTGAAGAAAGATCAACAGAACAAAACAAAACAATTACAGTGGGACTTCAAATGGAAATGCAGCATTTCCATGCACTTCCTTCTACTATTATCTTAACCAACCTCTTGTACTATTATCCTTCTCCCTCACTCCGGAGACTTCTTTACTTGCAAAGAATCGTTGAGCAGTTGGAAATGGTTTGGTGGTTCTAGTGACCCTTGCAAATGCTTTGGACGGATCAATATTCCTAGTCTTATTATGTTCAACCGATAATAACTTCTTCTCAATCAAGGGAGCAGATAATACCAAACTGTTTTCAATTCCTCCATTTTGCAAATCACGTTTCCGCCTCAACTCACGGAGAGAATCAGTTCCTTTAAGCAAGACAGAAGATCCATGGCTCAGTGAGCGGTTACTGGATTTTAGACACAGACTCTGGAGATCTCCGTCTAGTGGAGATTCAGTGGTATTTGGGGTTTTACGCTCCGTGGGGGTGGCTTTTCTTGATTTTTCAAAAGAAAATACTAGCACATTCTCTGACGCTTCATCTCGCTGCCTTAACTTTTCTTCAAGTTCTTTAACCTGCCCAAACATAGAGGAAAAATATGCTTGTGATACTTCATACAAAGTAGCAAGTATCTGCTTTCACCAGAAGTAGAAAGAACCTTTTCATGAAGTAACTGAGATTCTGTGTTGCATCTTTGCAATTTCAACTTGTTTTCAAGTTCCATAACCTGTAACCACAAATTGTGATGAATTAGCACATTTTGAGTCTCTTATTCATTGGATGTAAAAAATTGTAGAAAGAGAAGAAGAAAAAAATTTGTAACTGTTTTTTTTATCATCTAGCCTACTCCTGGGGTTGGGGAACGTGTACGCGCACTTCCAACAGTAGACAAGGGCAGACATTAATATATGTCGCCCATATACTCCTACATATGTAGGCGAGGCTGAGCACATGCAGTGTTGTAAACATTTTATGGCTTAATAGAGACAAACATTTTCTTGAAGGGCCATTGTATGAAGCTCGAACTCCTGTGCCTTTCTTTTCAATTTGTCTTCCAACTCCTGGACCTGGTAGAGCATAAGGAAATCAATTAGTACTGCGGCTAGATATCAAGCACCTTAGCTACTAGCAAATGTATTAAGAAAGACTTGGTATCATTTTTTCTCAATTTTATTTACATTAGAAATCCATATCCTAAAGCAATCCCAAATCATGAATGCAATTTCTCAACTCCAGCCATCAAGTTTAATTGTTAACAATGTTAAATTTGGGATCTCCAAAAAACAAAAAACTCAGGGATGCAAAAATTTTGCGATTGGCTACGCTAGTAACATCAGTTTGCTGCCATTATAGTACCAGAATTGGGAATTCAATTTCATATATTGCCTAGTGAAAATATACAAACAAATGAAGAACATAAAGCAGATAATTTAGTTTTGGCTGCAAAAACCTTATGCTGGAGAGCCTTGGGACCCACTTGCTCACATTCTCTTAGCTTGTCCTGAAGCTCGTCAACCTTTAACAAGAAATCAAATAATCAATCAGATTCAAGAATATATGGCTAAGATAAAATTACCACAAAAAAAAAAAAAAAAAATCTTTTGGCTTCTTGCAAAACAACCTGCTGCTTAAGACTCGAGCAAATTTCTTCCTTCCCCTGCATTCCTTGTGAAAGCTGCAAAATTTGCTTCTCCATTTGTTTGCACAACTCAGTTTTTGATTCGAGCTGGCTTCCTGTTTCTTTAAGCTTTTCCTGTTGGCTTCTGCAAATTTGGTCCTTGGCTTTGAATTTGTCTTCCAAGTACTGAAAGTTTTCATCTTTGGATCGGGATTCTTGCTTTACTTTGTCAAGCTTCACTTAGACAAAAACGGTTTGAGAAAATATTGGTTGTAATTCACTATATTATCAAGACATTGGTATAGAGGATGTCACTCCAGCTTACCTGCAATTTCAGCTTTTGAAGCTCACCCATATCAATCTGTCTTTTTGCTGGACCCAACTCAACTCCTCGGACTCGACTTGCGAAATTTAGTGAGCTTACAGTCTCACCCATGTCTTGTACTGATGGGCTGATTTGCACAAACATCAAAGTTTTGGAATCACCTCCTGTAGCATGGAAACTTGATGCATTTACTGACTTGAGAAAACCGAAGTCCTTAGCGATAGAAACCCGCCTTGACTAATATAACGATCTAGAATGTCATACATTCATAGATTGGTACACAAGCCGGCATAAATCCATGTGTATAATAATTTTGTCAATGAGTGCCCTATGACACATGTTAGCATGCTTTGAAATGGTTGTATGAAAGCGATTCTATAGAGAATTTATTGCGCTTTGAAGTTTAGCTTAACTAATGCTCTTAGGCCCAGTATGTTTGACTGGACTATTAATGAAAGGTTTTGTAATCTCATACGGAAAGTAATCTCAGTGGACTTATAGCGAAGAGATTAACAAATGTTCGCCATAATGTTGTATATCCTAAGTTTGGTTGGGATTTAATTATTACCACAACACTACCCAACAAAATGCAGGATGTGTTGTCTTGTTAGATTTATAGTCACATCCAATGCTTTATCTGGAAACAAACAGGGCGTTAGGGCTCTAAATAACAAGTCTTGTTAAATAATCCATTTAGGATGTTGCTCCTTAAACAAGAGCCATTGACACTTCCTAAATGACCTATTCATCTCCATCTCCACCGGTTTCTAATGTTTGCCAATCTTTTAAGTCACTAACAGTTGTAAATTAGCCTGTTTCATGTCACATACCTAGCGAATCTTGAAGCAAGTGTGTAAGCTTCGAGTTTCTGTAAATTCAAAGATGATCAAATCAGTAAAAGGAAACTGGCAGGAAATGCCTGAACACAAGAGGTAAATTAAAAGAGAGAAAGAAATGTAAACCTGTATGGTATGTGGCTGCTTTTGGATGCCAAAGCAGATATTACATCACCTAAAGCTGAAAGTGATCGGTTGATGTTCTGGGCTTCCTTGAGCCGGTCGCCTTGTGCATCAGTTTTTGCCAACCTCTCGCTGCCTGCTAAATCAACAAGCCAAAGCTTGCTCTGGGTGCACTCACCATTTATCAAGCTCTTTGCTCTAACCATTATGCATAGCAAGCTATTGAAAACGGGGAAACCAAAATTAATGGACAAGAGCAAAAGAGAAGTGGCAACAAGTAATGAACAAGATAATATGTTCCTCCCTCCATAATATGTTTTTTTTTTTTTGGACAAAATGGGGAAGATTATATTACTAATGACCTAGTGGCATATACATAACGGAGTTCATTACAAATATCTTGAACAAAGCTAAACTAATCATCTAACTATTGTAAAGAGAAAAACACAAGGCAGTCCGACTCAGACGTCGAGCCTGATGCAAACAGCAACTCCTTGTATAATACCTAGAATCAGCAGTTTCAAAGAGATAAAGTGCTAGCAAAAGATAAAAAATAACAAATACCCAAACGATCAGATGGACTCCAACCAAGTATGAACGCACCAATGAACATCCAAAAAACTACAGATCTGACAAGCCTTCACGAGTTGCCTAGCCAAAAATATCATGTAGGGTAAGAGCACTTTTGGCACGAATATCATTGTGACACAACATTGTCTAATACTTATAAAGCTTTCACTTTCCAAGAATTCCCCTTATACTTTTGAAACTTCTTACTTAGTTCAAAAGAGAAGGGGCAAAAAGGGAGGTACATAGAATTTTGTTCACTAACTTATCCAACTCCACAAATAATTTGGAACAATCAAAAAGTCAAAAAATGGACAAACAAATTGGGAGAGAGGGAGTAATTTTCACATCCTTGGGCAAAAATTGAGAGAAAAAAAATTAGGTCTTTGTTTCACTAACCAGTGAGATCGGCTACTATGCTCATTTACATTGTTTGATCCCACGGCCCTTGCGTTACTTCCAACTCGTAGAATATCCCAAACTTCCTTAATGTTCTCAACTCTGGCTTCCACAGTCCTTGGCACATGATGAGCCCCCTCTGAAGCTTGCTTTATCTCCAATCTAAAACATTGTAACAAATCCACATAAATAATCAAGAAAATGAGCTTATACTTGTTTCTTGTCTCATAATCAATTTTTCATACACTTATTCTCTATGTCGTGCTTATCCTTAAAAAAATTACGTGTAAGAATCTGAAAACATAAATATGGTGTTCCTTTAAAATGGATTTTTCCTTATAAAAAATCCTTTTAAACAAACATCAAAATTAGTGATTGAGACTGAGTTCTTTAAAAAACTGATTTTGAAGCAACCAAAAAACTGGCTGTATGTTCGTAGCCAAAGCCAAGTTATTCTTTCAATCCAGTTTAGCAAGCTACCTTCTAGTCCATAGAAATATAAAGCATCTTCTTCGAGTTTTATATTTAGTGAAAACCATGGGGCTAAATCTTACTTCTTTGATGTGGATGAGGTGGCAAGCAAGTCCCTGATTTGCTCATTGTAAACTTCAAGGACACTCACAGAAATTTTGTATGTATAAGTGTCTTTCCTCTCCTCAGCTACTTTAAACAGCTGCTCCAAAGTCCTATAGTTCACTCCTCGGTTCAGCTCAGTACCTTCCATTGTAAAAGTCTTTCCAGTACCCGTTTGCCCATATGCAAATATACAAACATTGTAACCATCTAAAACTGAGGTCACCATAGGAGAAGCATCCTCAAATACATCAACTGTCATGAAAACAGATAGGACCGAGTCAAGATAAATGAACAAGTTACTGCATTTTAGAATTATTTCTGAAAATGATCATATATACATAACAGTCAGCATAACTTCTTTAGGAAAAATGCCACAGGAATATCTGCAACAAGAAAATAAGTGTAAAAGCAGAAGTTCAGTATTAGTGGCACCAAAAAAAAAACACAAAGGTCTATTAGCAACAACATAAAACTCACACGAGATGGAGCATATCCAGCAGGTGCTTTATATGTCACATTTTAAAAGAATTTAATGCTTTGTAAGATTTTAGGTGCCCCAGTGGACTCTTCAAATGCCCTAACACACCCTTAGAGAAAATTCTCAATCTTCACATTTGACAGGTAGCCTACTTCAAATACTAAATCATACTACAAAAAGTATCTTGGTATTTGAAGAGTCTATTAGAGTATACTATTAAGGTAGCAAAACACACAAAAAAAAGTCATATAATAAAGAAGTTTTGAAGAATCTATTACGCACTTATGACACTTTTTTATTTTAAATTTTGAAGTACTTACTAAAGATGCCCTTAGACGCAAGAAGTCAGTTCGTGTGCTCTTAATTTCAAATTCATGTACTTCATCAAACTTGGTGACATCTATTTATAGCAGTGATACCTTGATCATCCTTTGGAGTGTAAACCCGGTCAAATTTGTATAATTTCTTTGTTGAACCACCTGTAACAATTCCAAGATCCCCATCCTTAGCTGCATTGAAATCTACAACAGTCGCATACCCAAATGATATCTCTTCCTTGCTCAATGGCCGACACCTACAAAACACCCTGATGTTTCCTGGTATTGCAATGGCAAATCAAAAAGTTTAATGGACCCACTGTTCCAACAAGCAATGCAAAAGAGAACATCAAATTACGTAAGATAAAACCTAGATATACCTTTCACTTCCTGGATTTGATTAAAAAGCTTTTTGGTCCTCGCCTGCTCCTCACTATACTTCAGTTTAAGATCATCGTATTGTGAAACTGCAATTTAGATCACCTATGATATCAGACAAAACCATACCTAAATTGAAGTATATGGTGACGAACACTTACCCAGTGCTTGGACTGCCATAACCATCTTATTCAAGTCCGGAATTGAGTCCACGCATTCATGCGCTTCAAGGGAGAGCTGTGAATGCTCTTCTTTCATGGTCTGCAAACAATCAATGGTAATATCCAACTATCTCCAATCAAACTAAAAATGGGTGTGCTCTAAAAGATTTCCTTTATACAAGTTTGACTACCTTAATATTTCTTCTTAGTTCATCAATTGCTGAAGCCAAAAATCTTCGTTCTTTTTCATATCTAGTTGAAATATCCCTCAACTTTGCTGCTTGCATAGCCTTATCTTGATCTGTATGAAAATCACCATGATAACAAAATTTAACGTAGCAGACAGAAAAATAATTTCAAATATCCATGCTCGCGCCAATATGTTAATTCATTGAATCCCAAAACAATAAATGTATTAGGTTCAAATAACAGCGATTTTCTTTTAAACAAATGTGCGCTCTCTCTCTCTCTCTCGCTCTCTCTCTCTCTCTCTCTCTCTCTCTCTCTCTCTCTGTGTATATATATCATATATGTGTGTGTATATACAACAAGCTTTCACCTCACCTAGACAGTGATTTTCAAAGGATTTGTTGTCAAGATCCATCCTAACTTTCTGTAGCTCCTCATTTGCAGCTGTCAGGGACATCCAGGCCTCGTAGCATTCATTTGTCTTGAGCTGGTATTGGGTACTCAGATCCTCTATCTTCTTTTCATACTTGGCTGTAGACCTCATTCTGATCAGTTTATTCTGCAAATAACATTAGTTTGAGTCCACGATAATTGACAATTTAAAGAGCTTAAACTTTAATATTCCCTTCAAATCAAATCTAACCTCAGCTGATGGTACATCTATTTCAGCAGCGCAATTTTTACACACAAAACCCCCTTGTTTGACCTGAGAAGCTTTATTCATGACAAGTTAAATTAGCCTCCCGCTTGACTGTCGGGTTTAAATGCTTATAAGGTAAATCAAACATGAGAAAGAAAGAAATACCAAGAACTTTATGTGCCTCCTTAATGCAAATCCCGCTCACAACTGGATTTCCATTAACTCCTTCAAACCTTATTTGAATCATCCCATCTTCCCCTACAGTAACCCTAACATCTACCAGTTGTAACGGTTTATTGGCTCCAACAACTGCGTATATGTCAAGCTCGGATACAACCTGCCTCATTTTACCATCAAAAGATCGAACTTAGTATCAATTTAAGATTTAGAATGGAGACAAAATGATTCAATATAACCTTTTGGAAAAAATTCCTTGCCTTCTCTTCCTGCATAAAAACATCAAAGACTCTCATTCCTTTAGGCCCATTTGTGTTGGTTATTTCCGCAAAAAGAAGGTCAACAAGGTAATCTCCAGGGGGGAGGTTGTTGAACTGGTAAGAGAAGTTTCCAAACCGAGCTGACTGATAAAGAGGTGTCAAATCACCACCATCAATTATCCCTTCTTCAGTTCTTAATACATCTCCTCCCACAAAGGAAGTATCGGACATAATGAAATTCGCAGAATTTCCTACTTCGTTGCCCCCAGCATTTATGAACTTCACAATGTTTTCTGGTCCAAAAGAAAGTATAATTAACACCCAGCAAGCACACTGGAAATACATATGCAATAAGGATCGCTAGCCACTATGTATAAATAACAACTAACAGTAGATGCATCTACACTTGGAATGCCATAATGTTTCCTACCAGAACTCTAAAGTATATACAATGAAGATCTTAACCATTCTGTTTCAATCAAATACTTCCTCTGACATAAAGGCAACATGAACCACCACTTTTCCTTGGTGTTGCATTTTTCTTCAAAATAGTACCCTCTCAATGTTGTGTAAGCCAAAAATACAACAGAAATGACAGAAATAAATCAAGAAAACCCTAACTCAGCAGGAGTTAGTCCTATGTTTCATTCAAATTCAATCAAATTCTGTATGGACCAATTTAGCACAAAATAAATGTCCTAAATCTTTCGGAAAAAACTCATAAACCCGAGATCCTTATTGAAATGGATGACCCCAAAAGAAACCCAAATCCTTTTTGATTGGATGCCAAGAAAACATAGAAAATACGTGAAACTGCAAATCAACGTTATTTAATTTATTTATACCATAATTATGTCAAAAGAGAAAGAATAAACAAAACAAAACCAACAGCTTCTGAGGCAGCATTCTACATATTCAAATTTTCACTTCCTTTCTCTTTCCCTGAACAATTACGATATTGAAAAAGAAAACAAAACACAACCAACCGCTTCTGACGCAGCGTCTAAATATTCAAAATTTGCAGTTTCTTTTGAGTAATGGTTTTCGCACTCCACTTTCTTATAAATGCATTCCAAAATTTGTCCTTCCAGGCTCAAAATTACACACTAAACAAACACTAAAAGACAAATTTTACAGTGCGTTTACACTAAATTGGAGCGAAAAATCATTTTCCTTTCTCTTTGCCTATGTTTTCTCGGGCAACCAAAGTGAAATTAACCAGGAATTCCCAAACAAAGTAAAGAACTAAAATTGAAAAATTATTCAATGCCTTTGGGCACTGCCACTTGGTGTCCAGGGCACTGAATAATTACTCCTAAAAATTACCTTTGCGGTTTATCTTAAATCCGGTTCGGACAAGTCTTGAACCAGAAACACACAAAACCGAATCGGTGTTGCCATCTTCATCACAACAACCATCATTTTTCCGTAGATCTGAAAGTGTAATTCCGTTTTGAACATGTGGATCGATAGTTCTCCTGTCTTTGGCACAGTCAAGAAATGTATGCGAAGGAGAGAGTGAATTTAGGGTTTCTGAGTTGGATTGATTCGTGATTAGTCGAGTGTCCGCCATAGAGAGAGAGAGAGAGAGAGAGAGAGAGAGGTTCCTCGGTTATGCCTGGAGAGTGGAGCGTGGGGGTAAGGTTTTGAATTCATATGACCGTTTTGAATTCATTCTTAAATCGCCTTCCAGATATGCGAGTTTGGCTCCTGGCATTTGAAGGACGGCGTCGTCGCTTGAAAGCCACGCATAAACTCGTGCTTCAGAAATGCGAATTCGCATTAATTCAATCGGTGTCCAAACGCCGCCTTTGCAAAACTCGTGTTTCCCACATGCGAGTTCGAATTAATCCAGTCCGTGTCCAAACCCCGCCATTGCAAAAAATTCCGGCCATGAGAAAAAATTGGCTTCCACGTCCATGAGCAAAACTTTGCGGCCAAAGTTTATGCTTTTTATGTCGTGTTATAGAAATGCGAGATCACATTAATCCAAATGGTGTCGTTCCAAAGCGGTCAAAATCAAAAGTTTGCGGCCATTGTTTAAAATAGAGCTGTATTTTTGTTTCACGCTTTCTGAATAATGCGGCCACAAGCCACAATAGCAAACATGTTCGTATTCGTGTTTGTGATTCGTGCATCTTCTTTCTCACACAAATACGCAGGGCTCCAACGAAGAAATTCTTGATCATCTGATCAGGCAACGCAACAGAACACTATAATTCCTCATGATCCAAAGTATTTCCCTCATTCAAGTCCTTCATACTATTTCCCTCATTTATCTACAATGTTCTAAAAATCGCTAGGCGGTCAGTCACCTTCGAGCTTTGAGGCCTAGTAATCGGCGATAATCGATGCATTGCAATTAGTCAGATCTATCAATGCATTGCAATTAGTCAGATCTAGTTAGATAGGCCCAGCAAGCAATTAATCACCAATTAATTCCGATTTTTATAACACTGTTTAGGCCTGGAATTATGAAGGAAAGTTCACTTGAATTCGTAAAATAAAAATAGATGATTCAAAGGTTTTTTGTTTTGTTTTTTTTATCAGCAAGATGATGATAACCAACTGGGTAGCCCACAATGTTTTTAGTCATCTATTCGGATTATTAGTGCTTCAATCTCGAAAGATCGAAGAAAAATATTACCCTTATAAACTCTGTCCCGAATAATTAATTAATCTCAATTATTACCCATGTTTATTATTACTATATTAACTTAACTTGTATTTTAGCTTCATAAACACAGTGGCATATTCATATTCATACACAAACCCCTCATGCCCAGACAGACAACCTGCTCCACTTCGTTTTATGCAAATGGGATGGTAATTTGATCAAAATAGAAAATCCTAAGCTCGTGAAGTAAGTAGACCATGGCGACAAAATGGAAACGGATGATGATCGCATGGGTTACCTACTTGATGAGTCCAAAAAAAAAGAATGTCGGATCAATTTACTGGACCCTGGGATGGCCCAATTATGGCAATACGCATGTTGTGTCCAAGGCAACAACCCAGGCTCCTGATCCATGCCCGCGCCTGGCCTCCTACATAGGTATACAACATGAACTATGCTAACATGGAAAACGCAGGTCACTCTAGAGCGCAGGCCATATAAGCCAGTTGATCCATAAAACTCTCAGGTAGCATAAAACGTTTTCTACCAACTTCCACTGGAAAACCAAACTGACACCATCACGACACCATAATATGAACAGGACTTCTTGCATTACTAATTTATTTAATCAAGTTTGGAGTAGAACTCCAGGAGCAGCATCAAGCAGTCAAGCCCGAGGTGGTTGGGTTTTTGCGACATTCAGACAGCATATCCATGTAGAACTGACACTTGCTGATGTCGCTTCCAAAGTAGCTCAGGCACTGCAAGCATAAAGCAATGAGATTACTACCAGAAGGCAAATGCTAATAAAAAAAAGTCTAGGAACACAACTGTAAAATACAACTCCGAACGTCTGGAGCCGTTAGATGTATGTGTGTCCATGTGCATCCAATGGCTCCGGACGCAACTGTGTCCGGAGTTAAAGAGAAGATATTCCAAAATTTGGAATTTGGAATATGTTCCTCTGTTAAACGGAATCATTTGGATAATTATCAGATAAAGCAAGAACACAACAATTATCTACATATGAAGATGGAGACTACCCAACAAACAATGCAACAAATCAACAAGTGTGAAGAAGATAGAGAGAGGTGTTCCTGAGGGGGAAAAAAAAACTTAAATAGCTTAAAGATGATCCAACAAAATCAGAACGATGGAAGTCAAGAAGTAGAGAGAAGATATTCCAAAATTTGGAAGAATTAGATGATAAAGCATGCACAAATAAATAACAAACACTCAAACGTTCACATCATGTTATTACAAGAAATCATCAGTTGAACCCTACAAGAACTCTCTCTCATATGAGGCACCCATTGTAAAAGCTTGACATAAGGTAGCCCACTTTTCCCATGCAATTCAATATTGTAAAAGATCCAAGCCCATGACAAAAACAATAGTCCAATAAGAAAAAACTATTCCTAGTGCTACAGATATCTGAGGCTAGAAGTAAATGTGCTGGAAATGAGGTTTAAGTGGAGAGAACATACATCTGTGAACGCTTTGGATTGACCATCACACACATTAGAATTTGCAAGTACCGGAGCAGCAGAAGGGACAGAGGAAGCAACTGTCTCGTGCGTGATAGTACGGGGCCCCATCATAGCATCAACTGCTCTGTGCGCAATAGCATTTCCACCACCAAAGGCCATGCCTGTACATTGATTATAGCACATTGAGATTGGTATAACAATAGTCATGGCTTGAATATGCAGAGAAAGTCGAGTGTTATCTAACCTTCAGCAACAACGGAACCAAGTCCCCCTGTGGCTGGTGCCCTTTGTAAAGGTGCTGGAGGAGGAGCTCGAGCAGCTGTAGCAAACCATTATTTGGAATTCATAGTTAGTCGCTAAAAAGGAACAAAAACCAGAGAACAACTGGCTGAACTAACATAAACTTAGTAGTGATTAGTGAATAAAAAGGATAAGATGATGAATGCTCATCCACCAGCCAATCCCGAAATATAGTTCCAGCAATCCACCATTTAAATCCTAATCAAGTACACTGCATAACCAAATTCTGTGGCCAACAGAAACCAATATGTCCATATAAACGAGAAAATTCTACATTGACATGAAAAAGAACAACTCAATGGATATTCTGTTGATTCCAAGACAATATAGTTTAGACAGTGTCACTATTCCAGGCAATATATGATGCAAATACCCGAATGATTCCTCTGTTAAACGGATTCCCCTTTTGTCAGACAAACTCAAGTAAATTGAGCTTTCTACCATCCACAAAGCATGGTAACCCATTTTTAAACCCCCAACAGATATATTCTTATTCGTTGAGGCACCAGCAAAATATCATCTGGATATCAAATATTAAAGACCATGATGTTTAATCCGGATGATGGACACACCTAAATGCGTAGTTGAAAACAAAGCTAGCCGCCATTAGAATGAGTCCATACAGGTATGACCAAAATGAGTACTTCAAAGTATAACCACACACGCTACATAACAGCACTTGCAATGCCATGTCCCACAATATATTACAGATTATATTTTCTTTAGTAAATTAATGTATATGTGGAAAGGCCCCACCTGGCTGTGGAGGATTACGTAGTGGAGCACGGGCGGCAGGACGAGGAGCTGACCAAGACATTCCTGAAAGAATGATGATGCAGCATCACTATGTCAGTTTTTCCTTCCAGTTGACATAAGTAAACTACAAAACAATTAGACGGGGGGAGAAAAGCCAACATATTAACAATGGCTACAATTGCAAGACTAAATTTCCAGATTAGCATGAAAGGATAAAACTCAATAACTTCACAATTCCATGGGTCTACAATGCCAAGACTAGTTTCAGACAAAGGTGTTATAAGTCTATATGTATGGAAAGGCATACAAATTGTCTGAATGGAGATTTTCAGAATAGTACCTTTCACTACGTCTACAAAGTGGTTCTACCCATCCCCACAATAACCTCGGCCATACTTCTTCCTGTTTTTCTCTTTAGTTTGAGAGCAACCCACAAATCCAGCTAACCGGTTATCTTCCCAGAATACAGAACAAAAATAGCTTTTGACGATCATCTAATTTCACCCGTTGTTCTTTCTTCCACATTGCATTGACAATAAAACCTCATGCTCCATTATCATATCCTAGGGAATTCCACCACATCCACTCCTATACCTAAATTAATGGCTTATCTCACATAAAACTATAACTAATCTGAAATCAATATAGCATCAACATGGTTCCACAATTCACCCAATCTATATAACCATAACAAACCCCAAATCTAAGTGCCTTACGTATCCAAAACGAGGTTGAAAATCTTACCACATTTCATTTCATAATCAGATATCACACTAACAAACCCAACCCCTACGATAACCAAATCGACTCGTTTCCGACGATTTTTTCAACCAACTAGTAACAATCATACTTTCTAAGCACAGATCAGCGGAAAAAAAAAACCTAGATATTGATAACAATCTAAAAACAAGTCGTCCTTACAAATCAAATACAACGTCTCATAACCCAATACGCTATAAAAACAAAATAAAAAATACACGTGTGCATGATTTACGTATACATGTACTGTACGGAACGAACCTCCGGAGCTTCGGCGACTGCGAGCCATGATTGCAGGAGAGTGGCGACGAAGACGAAACGAAAGAGAGAGAGAGAGAGAGAGAGAGAGAACTTGGGGGAGAAGAAACAGTGTGCGCGTGTGTATATATAGTTGGTGGGGGTGGGGTCGGTGTAACCGTTCGCGGCCGTGTCGCGGAGTTTCAAACGAAAGTTCATTTTCACATTTGCTTCTCGAACATTCGGAAAACAAATTTTATTTTACCTATATTATTTTCCAGAATATATTGGAGTTGTTATTATTGTTATGCCTTTTTTGGCTAATATTTCTCATGGATTAGTTTTTATTAAAAAAATCCAGCTTTGTTAGTTTTGCGTAGGGATGGCAAATTGAACCCAGACCCATTAACAGACCCAGACCCAGCAACTAAAAAATAAACCCAATCCAACCCATTTATTAGTTGGGTAAGAATTGATCTAAACCCAATTTTCAATAACCGCCACCACGCCGCCACAATTAATACTTCATCTGTGTCCACGAAGGTACAAAAGCCGTGACAATTAATATTCACCAACAAAACTGAAACCAAAAAGGCAAACATAAGTGAATTCATCGATCACACCATCTCGCATCTCATTTCCTGCCCCCTGCTTCCTTTGATTTGTTAAAGAACTCTATGCAATCAGCAACGGCCTCATCGTAATGCGAATTCAACGAGCAACACGAGCTACAACACGAAGTCTTTGGTGGCTGATCGGGCCGATATTCATCGCAAGATCTTGCGGTGGCCTGGGACACCCTTTTAGGCGGACAGAGAAGACAAAGCACAGTACAATCTTGCGAAACCGATCGAATAGCTTCATGGCAGAGAAGTTGAACTTTTGAGAAGAAGAAGAAGGTGAAACCCCTGTTTGAGGGTGGTGGAGTTGGTCTAATTCAGAACCTATTGGCATGGTTGAGGTGGTGTTGGTGGCACGGTGGCGATGTGGTGGTGGTGGCAGCGTGGTGGTGGCAGTGTGGCTGTGGTGGGGGTGGTGGCGATGTGGTGGTGGTGGCGGCGGCAGCGGTGGTGGAAAATTCAACTTATGAATGAAAAGCTGGCTTGTTCGTGGCTTGTTTTTTTGTCATTGTTCAATTTTTTTTCACATTTGTTTGTTTTTTATTAGTTTTTGTGGATTATTGTTTCGACGTGACAGGAGGAATCTAAAAAGTAAAAAATTATGATCGAAACTTAAATTTTTTGAAGGAAAACAAAAATAAGCCAATTTTTTCATCTTTATTCAAAAAAATATGAATTTCGATAGTAAATTTTTACTTTTTAGATTCTTCTAGTTATAACAAAGCAATAATCCTAAAAAACTAACAAATGTGAAAAATATTTGAATAATGACAAAAAAGTAAGCTACTTGGATACGCTGCGATTAAGTAATTAAGAGTGACCAATATGGTAATTAAGTGTATAGGGGTAATTTGGTCATTTTGGTAGTAGAGGGATAGTATGGTAATTTTAGTATATATGGTATTTTAGTCCTTTAAATTTACGGCCGTAATATGGTCATCTTAGTGTACATATGTACTTTTGTCATTGTAGTATATAGTATGTAATTGAGTTAATGGACGGGTCCGGGTTGCTTTTAAATAAATGGGTTGGGTTGGGCATGGGTAATTAAGCTTATAATTAATGGGTCTAAATGGGTTAATGACCCATTAAAGACCCAACCCACTTACAATTTACCCATTTTGACCCAAACCCGCCCATTTGACACCCTTAGTACTTTTGCGCCAATTCTTGTGAATTACTCCATCCGTCCCTAAATAAGTGTCCAGTTCGCAAACATAAGATTTACAAAAGATGCATTTTTTTATTAAAAAATTTAATTTTTTTCACAACATAAAAGAACTCATTGTTATTTATTGATTTGTTAAAAAATTTGATTTACGTGTGTAACGAAACAAATGCATCATTTTAAAGGCCAAGGTTTGCGGGTTGGACATTTATTTAGGAACAAAGGGAGTACTAGTTTGTCTCGAGTCTCGACGAAAAAAATGTATTTATTTCAGATTTTGATACAAAAACCTGTCTCAATTTCTTCTTACTTTATTCGTTTATTCTTTTGACGATTATTTTTTCCCTTTGTTGGCTGGTTAGTTAAAATAGGAAGAAATCGAATATTTATCTGTCAATCAAATATTTATCTGATAGCAGCAAAGAAGCAAAAAAACGACAACATTCTACGATGACTGCAGGTATTTTCGATTTTGAGCCCTTCTACAACCACACCTAACCGCACACCCAAATACACGTCCACACACACAAGTGTGTGAGCTCCACACACTCTAGAGTGTGGAGTGTGTGGAGCCCACACCCTTGTGTGTGGGGATGTGTATTTGGGTGTGGTTATAGAATTATTGTATTTGCACTTATTTCTATACTATTTTTTCAGTCCCTTTTTTACACTATTCAAGACAAGTCATTTTCTCAAAACTAAATTGGCTAAACGGTACTACTATTTTTAATGAAAACGAGTTGTCTTCTGCCATTAAGGCATTAGGGCGAAGACGATAAATTATTTAGTAGAAACTCAGCATAGTGACAGAAATTAAGGACCAAACACAACATAAAATACTCTAGATTTATTGGAGAACAAATAAGTAGAGAGTAACTTGTTGGCCAATTTACATGTTGGGAATGGTGGTTGCAGTGGTGTGCACCTTTGAGTCATCGGATCGTGCATTCGACGGCTCAGATCTTATTTCGACGATGAACAACTCTCAATTGTTTGTTGTCAAAATGATATCTGAACCGTCGAATCATGCATTTGACAACTCTGAGATGCGGAGCACGACAACACACCACTAACCTCAAGTCCAATAAACACCCTGACTTTTCCCTGTTAAGCAGCTTTGGTCCCGGGGGGGGGGGGGGGGGGGGGGGGGGGGGGTGGGCGCGTGCTGCTGGCGTAAGCACTGAGCTAGTTAAAGGCTGTTTTCAATTCTGAATTTTCCAAACTTGAACATGTTCAAATTTTAGAATATTGGCTTATTTTGCATTATAAGAGAGGAGAAGAAAAGAAAAAGAAACTCCTACATCCGTTTGCGCGCATCCGATAAAATTGGAACGATGTCAATAAAAAACTAGATATCGAGTCATGCAAGTTCCTCACACCCCCACACACAAAAGAATCAATTTCTGGATAGCAAAATTTCCACAAACTAAAAGAAAAACTGAAAGAAATATATATCAGTACCTCCAGCAGTAAAAAAAAAAACGGCTATTGACTAAAGCACGAATAGTATCGAGCAAGCCCAAAAAAAAAAAATTACACGGTGAACAAAAACTCAGCAGTCCATCTGCTAGTTGTACACTCCCTTCCAACGTAGTTTGCCTGTTGCCCACCGATAAGCTCACACGGAAAAGCCAGATGAATACGATACAATACAACCGATGAAAGGAACGGAATGTAATTTTAAGCCCCAATGTAAGCTCTCAGTTGTGCCAAACAACTCAAGTGCACCACTCGAACGAACCACGTTGAACTGCCCCAGAACTGGAAAATCCGGGTTTTTCTGTCCTTCAATGCTGAAATACAGAAACCACGATAAACAATAATACAAGTTTCCATAAACAAGGAAATTAAGTAAGCCTCTGTCACTCTTCGGGGGCAAAAAAAACAGATTCTAGAAACAGTAAGGCTCCGTTTGATTGGATGTAAAATATTTTTGCCAAAAATGTTTTACATGTTTTTCGGTGTTTGGTTGTTGAAAATTCCGGTAAATGAATTTTTTGGGAAAATCTTTTACAACTTTCGGCGTAAAACGATTTACCGCCAAAAGCTCCGTAAGTTATTTTACCCGATCGTCTCTGCTGCTGGACTAGTTGTGCCCCAGTGAAGAATTCTATTCCACTATTGCGTGGCCACGCCCAAGTGAACACATTTGCAAAAGCTTTGCAATGGAGGATTCTCTCTCTCTCTCTCTCTCTCCCCCCCAAAATGAAGACTGATCTCCCTCTATCCACGTGCACCAAGCCAGGGCAGAAATGTTCATCATCTCGCTATTGCCTTTCCTCCAAGTACCCAATGCTAGAGTTGGACAAGTAGACAAGTTATTGATTTGTGAAAATAAATTTTGACTTCAACCAAACACCGAAAAATAATTGTAAATTTTCTTTTTTCATGTAAAATATTTTACATGGAAAATATTTTCAATTGTAAAATATTTTACGTCCAACCAAACGGAGCCTAAATTGCACATTCCAACAGTAATATCCTCATATAGTATACAGAATAGCTCTGTTTTAGATTTTACAGTGCTCTTTAAATGGGCATTATTATTATTATTTTTTGATTTTGGTAGAGCCCATCACGAGTCCTACAAAAATAATTCAAGTGGTCACTTATTCTTAAAAAAATTATTTTATTTTTTACAAAAATTAACTCAATCCGATATCGATAAGAGCTGTTTCAGAATTTGTACAGACCCTATGAATGCCGAAAAATCCTTTACGGATATCGGATTGAGCTAATTTTTTACAAGAACTACTAAAAAATACTCCGTATTTTTTAAGAATAACTTGAAACTTGAATCATCTTTGTGGGACTTGAAATAGACTCCACAAAAATGGCATGTGTTGTTTGAGAGCCCCTCAACATTTGGAAAATTGGACTGGACATGGTATGATGTCCCACCTTAGATTTCTCACAGTTAATCTCGGCCATTAAATGGACCCTAATGGACAGTAAAATACCGGATGGGATCCGAACCCAATTTTACCTCACATTTTCCTTTCCGCCTATTTTCTTTTCTTTTTTCTTAGGTTCCAAACAGAGTCGAGGGGGGAAAGAAGGGAGTTGGCAAAAGCCGCCCAAAACCTAGACACTGCAAAACTTGAAAGTTGAAACCATTGAAGTAGAAGCTTTCCTTTTTATTCCTCTCCGCTGTATGTAGACGACTGCGTTGCGTGTAATAGATCATGGGACAAGTCCAAAGCGACGGCGCTGCTACCGACGATCGTCTTCAACAATCAGGGGCCCATTCTTCATCCTCCTCATCTTCACCACCACCACCACAACAGGCTTCCATGGAATCATTAATTGCTGGTATCTTTCGCCTTGCCCTTCTCTGCTGTTCGTTTCTGAATTTTCTGTAGCTATTTAGATGTTCGGTATTGATGCGTAAACAAATATGATCCATGACCTAAAGGTATGGGATTTTCAAAAGGGGAAAACATGCAGTTATTTATTTACTACTCCCTCGGCCACAAAATGTTTGTCCAACGCATTTTTCCAATAATAAATTCGAACTTTTTTTAATAAATTAGGAGAACACATTGAAATCTAGCAGTACATTGTTGAAAAAAAATGCAATTTTTGTTGGATTGAAGTCCTTGTTTTACGAACCGGACAAACACTTTGGGACAGAGGTAGACATGTTGTATTATTTTTAGCTAACATTTGCTCCAACTTTGATCACACTACTAGCAGTACATTGTTGAAAAAAATTCAATTTTTGTTGGATTGAAGTCCTTGTTTTGCAAACCGGACGAACACTTTGGGACAGAGGTAGAAAGTTGTATTATTTTTAGCTAACATTTGCTCCAACTTTGATCACACTAGTGGGATGGAAAACATCGAAACAGTTTGCACATTTTTAGGACGGTTGTGGATGGTGGGGTAGTGGTTTTGATAAGGTGTTTTCTAATAGTTTTGGAGGGACAATTGTGGAAATTACTTTTGTGATGGAGCTTCAAAAGTTGTTCACGCCAAAAAGGACGTCTTGATTTATACACCAGATTAGGTGGTGCAATACATGGTGAAAATCTTATGCGCAGTTAGTCGCTTATAATGCAATATATGCCCAATCAACAGTGTTAAGAAGTTCGAAGAGGTTAACATGGTCAATAATGATACGAATGTGATAAACATGGAGTTTCAAGGTATTGCAATTGGCCGGTCAATAGTCATGGCATGCCATATAGGCCCAATCAGTGGCATCATGCTTCAACTTCAATGTTTTAGGATGCAGTGTATGGTTAATTAAACATGTTGAATTCAATGCAGTAACTCGAAGAGCTTAATGCTCTCTCTAACAATTGAGGGATTTGGCAAACATAAGGTATTTCTATTGATCAGACATGTCATATAGGAACCGTCTGAAACATGCTTCTCAATTCAATAAGAGGTGAATATAGTCTCTACTGACGCATTATGTGGAAAATGTGAAATTGTAAGGTATTTCTATTGATCAGACATGTCATATAGGCTCAAATGGCATTTTTGATTTCTTCAACTTCAATCATCCAAAGGATGCAGTATCAGTAGGCGATTGATCAACCATATTAGTGAATTCAATAGAAGCTGAATGATGTGATACCGGGAAACATGGAGACTGAAGGTATTGCCATGGATCGGCCATGTCATGAGTCTAGGTGGCACATTAGTTCAGACTTCAGTTATCCGTAAGATGCGCTGCATGATCTTAAAGATGCTGCTATGACATGTTTGAACACTATTATGTGTTTTGGAGGGTTTGACTGGATACACGATACCTTGGGATTTTGGGGGCCATGTTGGACATTGGATGGGTTAGTAATACTTTGGAGCATTTCGTCTTTGTTTGATTGGGGTAAGATGTAGCATGGTTTTTGAGAGCTGAGATAAATTGGACATTTGGATAGGATAAGAGAGTGAATCTAAGGGGAGCCCGGGGATTGGTTAGCAATCTGCAATACCACCTCACCCATGGTAATGCCGTAATGGTACTGGCCTTTTCTTAGCCAATGCACAGTAGATTATTATCAAGTGTCGTGAGAATTGCGCCAACCTAGGCAATTAATTACGTTAGAAAGTCCAAAAATTCACTCTATAAGCCCATCAACCATAGCATCCAACCGCATTGTGCGAAATAAACAAACTCAAGAAAGCCTCACAAAGGGGATTTTTCCCCTCATACTGAAATGAAGATTTCTAAGACTAGTTTAATCAATAAATTTTTGTTTGTCTGATATTCTGTTGGATCAAATCTTGGTCTCAACCTGGTATATTTCTTTGTTGTGTTTAGAAATTAATAATGACTTAGAACTTAAGAAGAGAAGTTTCAAAGTTTTGAATGGAAAATAACTTGAAAACAAGAAGAGAAAGACAGAAAATTGAGCTGAACTGACAAAATGTGAAGTTTTTAATACAATACGTACGAGCCACTAATTTCAATTGTTTTTCCTAGGAGAATAGGAAACATGTGAATGTAAAGGAGGTAATGTAGTTTTTATTTTCTGTGTACAAGTAAACAGAAATTTATGTATGAAAGGCTGAACACCATCCTCATGGTGTCAGTTCTACCTGATATTTGCTAAGATATTTCTGTACTCAGAGTCTGGCACCCAATTTGTCTTTTAAATTATTATCTCTATTCACCTACATACCAAACATATTTCTATTGTAAGTATTGCTTATGACATATTTTCCTATTACATTTATATAAGGTAAATAAACTTAGCACATTTCAACTGTTACCCATTTTTTTGGTTTAGCAATTAAACTTTATATTCTCTAATTCTGTCCTTCAAACTATTCCACTTTTATAAACTTGGTCCAAAAGAAAAATTATGATACCCTTTGAAATTTGAATACTGCACTTTCCTATTTTCATCTTTGTTTCAGTGCCACGTGAGGTCTATGGTGGAGAACTTAAAGGTAGTTGCTAGTCCACGTTGACAAAACCCTAATAATTGAAGGACAAAGTTTGAATATTATAATATTTAAGGGTGAAGGGTTTGATTTACCCTTGATACTAATCAATATTTTGCATTGGTCTTGAGTCCTTGTAGCACCTTCTTATTTGCAATTCCTTCCTAAATATTTGCTGATGATTTTTTGTTCAACTAGTCTCTTTTAATTCTCCTTCCCCAAGCAGATAAAATGTGGAAAAGATGGTGTATTTGACAAACTTTTATCGTCATGCATTTGCAGAGGCTGCAGCATTTGGCAACACTGAGAATGGGGTATGTCCACCTTTGCAATTTAGCCATGCTATGTTAATTTGAATGGAAGCTTTTACATCAGGACTTTGTTCTAGAATAATTCCGACTATGCCTATTTCAGTCTCTTGATGAGAAGGCTCAAAAGGCGCTAGAATGCCCTTGCATAGCTGATTTACGGAAAGGCCCATGTGGTACCCAGTTTTCAGGGGCTTTCCTCTGTTTCCTGAAGAGCACTGCCGAAGAAAAGGTAATTAATATGGAAATTGGAAAATAATTAGACGATCACCTGTATGAAAAAATCAAGCTTGCTTCTTTAATATCTTTTGGGGTTATTAGCTAAGAAGCACGGATACAAACGTGGGATGCGGATACACTGTTCCTCTGAAATGTAGGACGCATACACTTTGGGGAAAAATTCAATTATATATAACTAGATATACCGTCTGTATACATCACCACAAGCATACATCCCAAATTACATAAACAGATAACAAATGATAAGTTATGCAGAACCTATATTGAATGTGTAGGGCTGCAAACGAGCCAAGCCAAGTCGAGCTTTTGGCTGCTCAGGCATGGCTCGGGCTCATTTGCCGGGGAGTGTTGGATCTTTTCCCACATAGTTTAATTACAACCTCAAAAACTAGCATATGAACTTGGGCGGCCTTTCCACTTATCGCCGTTTGGTTTTGAGTTGTATGCTTCAACAACAATTGTTTCTCTTTTGCTATTATGATTATTTTTTGTTATTTTTTGTTTTTCTTATATGTGTCTCTGAGCGTAATGGTTTGAGGACTTCTAAATTGTATATTGCGGTGAATGGTGATGAATCTGTCCTTCACCAATAAATCACTACTTTCCTAATGCAGAGTAGCAGAAGAGGGTTTGGCCTCCATCTTACTCTCCCATAAAACTTTTTTAGTGTTTTTTAGTGTTACATTTCCTGTGAACTTCTGCATTAGAACTCCTTTTAATTACGCAAATATCTCTTCGGTATGATGGTGTTTAGGGTAGGGTTTTTTTAAGGATTTTGTTGGTCTTTGGCCAGCGCTTGGGTCTCGGGTAGCCTTGGAAATTTAGTAATTTAATTTTCAATTGCTCTTGTCCTTTTAATCTTTGTAATCTTTCGAAGATTAATAAAATTCTTTTGCCGTTAAAAAAAACTTACGTAAATATTTAATGTATGATTATTTTTGGTTATCTTTTGTTTTTCCTACGTGTCTCTGAGTGTATTTTCATAAAACCAAACCGAGCATTAATGGTTTGAGGACTTCTAAATTGTATATTACGTTGATAAATCTGTCCTTCACCAATAAATTACCACTCTCCTAATGCAGAGCAGCAGAAGAGGGTTTGGCCTCTATCTTACTCTCCAACTCTTTATCCATCTATTTGCATTGGAAGTGGCATTTTTCTTATACTGTTGGATAGGACATAAATCTTTTTTAGTGTTACAGTTCCTGTGAACTTCTGCATTAGAACTCCTTATAAGAAGTATGTAAATACTGTCTAATGTATGGAATTTTTTTTCCCTCTTCTCGCAGGGCTCGGATTGTGTGCATCCGTTTGTTGCCCTGCAGAGTTGTATCAAGGCTAATCCCAATGCATTTGCAAAGGACGTTTTAGAAGACGATGGCGATGAAGTCAAGGAAGAAGAAGAGCCAGCCCAAGAGTACAAAATAATCCCTCCGGAATGGTCTACGAAATCCCAAAGTCCAAGGCAGAGGCTTTAGGAGGTTTTACTTTGTTTTCTTCCAGTTCAGGGAAACCCCTTTCATCAGTTTCAAGAGGTTCTCGGTTCCATTGCAGTGGTGTTATCTTCATTCTGTCGTCAAGAGGATTTTGCACTCCGTTTTACCAATAAGATACGAAGACTTTCCTTACATACCGGTAAAGAAATAATACTCGAGTATGAACTGTAATGTATTGGGAGATGAATTGGTTTTGGGAAGAAAACACCCTTATCGGGAGATGATTCGTCCGAAAATTTCCTTGCGTCACCCCGAGACTAATGGGCAGATCAATCGTGGCGAAGTTTACACGTTATCCCATAACTAATGGCCGCCCCCTTGTGATAACAGATGGAATAAGAATATTTTTTCTTGTTCGGCTAAATAAGCCAACTGGCTTTATTTTTTTGTCCTTGTTCAAATTTTTTCGCATTTGTTAGTTTTTCGTCAATTTTTTTGGGGATTATTGCATCGTCAACTTTGTTATAATCGAAATCTTTTTTTTTGAATAAAGAAGAAAAAATTGGCTTATTGGCTTATTTTTGTCTTTACTCTAAAAAATTAAGTTTCGATCTTAATTTTTTACTTTTTAAATTTCTCTTGTCATGACGATTCAATAATTTCCAAAAAAATTGACGGAAAAACTAACAAATACGAAAAAAACTTGAATAAGGACAAAAAAAATAAGCTAGTTGGCTTATTTAGCCGAACGGGTATGTACACATGATCCTATCACTTATGAAGGGACTCTGGGGCAACTACATGAAGTGCAAGTTTTTTCCAACAAAACTCAAAAAGATAGTAGAAACTATTCTACTATGAAACGAGCGAGTTTTTTTTTTTTGGGTATTTTTTGGCTAAGAATTTCATATTCTTCTTTGGATAATTAGAACATGATCTATTGAGTTATTTATCTACGTATTTATTTATTTTTTTGTGTTTTTATTGTCTGTTAAAAGTATTTTTGGGCGGCAGAGAATGGTCCACGATACAAATGCAAAAAGCGAACCGAGAATCAAATAAATTTGATAATTTTTTTGAGCAAATTTTATAGCAATAAAATAGGCCAATGATATCAACAATTTTACCTTTGAAAATTGAAATAACACGAAAGAAGTAAGACATGGATGGTGAATTGGGGACTGATTTTAGGAGCCATAAAAATAGGCCAGCAAAACATGAAAATTTAAGAGAAAACAAGGGAGGGAACTCAAAATGTAAAAAGAATCGTTGTGGAAATTGTAAGTTTTCATTTGAAAATTTTGGTTCTCTACCATGGAGATTCATCGTCAAAATTTGATTATTCTCTTTCTTGACTATCGTAATCTAACAATTATTACTAATAACCATAGAGAAATTTTAATAAACTAATTATTGACTTGAAAGTTAAGTTATGTGTTAACCAGAATAACCTATAGCTTACCAAAAAAGGGGAAAAAGTTTATAATCCTCCTATCTCTTAATTTTAAAATTTTCATACATAGTATGCTCTCCATTCCCAAATAAGAGTTCAATATTTCATTTTGGATTTTTCCTTCATCAATGTCCATTTAAAAAATGTTGATGGATAAAAAGTGGTGGATATTATTGGAAAATAGATATAAAAGTTTATGTGAAATGTATATTATTAATGATATCACCTTAATAAATTAAAATTACGAAGCTAAATACTTAAAAAATAATGGCAAAAAGAGCATGAGCGTTTTTTCCCATAGTCTAGAGTGAAAGAATGTCTACCTTAAAATAAGGAGTACTGAGTTGAAGTCTATAAGGTTCCGTTCCATTAACTAAAATAAATATTTATTTTTGAATTAAAGATAATATAATGTGAAAGAATGATCTGTCTCGTAAAATGAAAAATAAATATTTTAAAAATAAAAACCTTAATTGAACGAGGCTGAACCGGTGTGGTCGGCATGTATAGAACACTCCACCTCTCTCTCTCATCTCACCTCCTTTTTCTTTTCCGGAAATTCTAATCGTAAGGAAGAATTATAGGGAACCATGCAAAGAAAAACGCGTTTGGGCTCATTCCAGATCCCACAAAAACTAGAAAAATATCCATAAATTTTTGAATATTATTTTATAGGGCATTGTACAAAATCAGTTCCAACGGATATCAGTAAGTATTACTTATGGATTCGTAGGGGCGAATTGATTTTCTAGATTTTTATGAGATTTGAAATGGGTCCAAACGAGTTTTTTTATGAGTGGTTTTTAGCAAAATCTTCCTTGCGAATAGCAGGACACTTTTTTATTTTTTTTAACGGCCTCTGACCTTCCTCGCTTCTTGGAGTTCGTGGTTTTCCTAATCACCACTATCCATGCCCATAGTCAACAGAAAAATTGTCAAGTGCACCAAGATCATTCGGCATGGGTGCTTTGAGGGCTCTACCACCACATGTTTTCCGTTTTTACTAAAAAAAAAAAATACTAAAAATTTAATGTATTTTATCATATCGTTTTTATTAAAAAAAAAAGTTGTCAACAAATATTTTTTTGTTACACTGTAACTCTACTCACAAATCTATCAACAATATTTATTATAGAAAACAACTTGATATTTCTCAACAACTATCAATTTATTTCCTACCGAAAACACCTAACAACTTTTCAACCACAAAAAAAAAAATATAAATTTTTTACTATCGAAAACATCTCACAGACCCAGTAATTTAACTACATAGAGCCCATATGGTAGTGGTCCTCATGGATGCTCCTGAAACACAACTTGCTAGTGCTCTCCCGGTACTTAAAAGATCAATTTTTTTTGGGTAGTATCGTGTGCTGCCCAACACTCTTATCCACCTCATATTTTGGCTAAAAACCTAGCCTGATAGGATTCAAGACACTGGATCTATGAAAGTGTCCATGACAAAATCTGGATGGTCCAAATTCACATACTACAAAATTTGGACCGACTAGATTCTATCATGGACACTTTCATGAATCCAATGTCATGGATCCTATCATTTTCGAAACTTTTGTCTACCACACATTTTTATGAAACCCACAGAAATATGGTTTGGATAAATTTGTTGGGACACCACGTGGATGTGCCTCAAACAATACTAAAGGTTCTATTTCTCTTAACTTTTTTTATTTTTTCATTTTTAAATGTTTTGTTCGTCTTTTTGAATTTTTTGTTAGATTTTTATGATATTTTATGAATTAATCATTTGTTTCGAAAAGAAGAGATTAAAAAGTATAAAAATATAACCAAAAGCAAAAAAATGTTCACTGAAGAGGGAAAAAAAATTACAAAACAGTTAGTTCCCCCCAACCCCCCCCCCCCCCCCCCCCAAGAATGTCGTCTTATTCCTATATGAACTTTTTTAATGCCGATTCAAATTTGTATATTTTTCTAATTGTTTTTTGTTGAGACGAATGATTAATCATAAAAACTGCAAAGAAAAATTAAATAAAATGTTATGAAAATAAAAAATATCAAAAAAAGGTTATAGACAAAAAAGTCAAGGAGGAGGGAAGCATCACTCGTTTGTCGTTTTCCCACATAACAGCGACAACACAATACGCACGTTTACCCAAAAACACCAAACAAAAAGACGCAGAACACGTACTTTCTCCGTACACCCCTCCGCACCAGATCCAAAACACCCCATCAATTCTCTCTCTCTCTCTCTCTCTCTCTCTCCGTCTCTCTGAGCAGATACCGGATCGAACCCTTCAATCCCTCTCTCTCAATCAATACCATATATACGCACACTTACGATCTACGCGCTTCGGATACCTTCTTTTTCGCATTTCCGTTTCGCATGAAAAATCATGAAAAAAAAATCTACGGATCGTACCATGACAATTGAATCCTAGGGCTTTTTCTTCGCCTTTTTTGGTATGAAGTTATGTGCAGAGGACGCATTTTGATTCAGTTATTGGACTTGAATGATGCATTTGTCGTAGAGCACGGAGTCCGAAGCGATCGGTTCAATTTCCTGTTGAAATGGCAATATCTCCAGTCAAGTTCTTGTTCGGTTTCCTTCTCGCCTCCATCATTTTATGGCTGGTGTTCATGTAAGTCGTACAAATTCATCTTTCTGCAGTTGTTGCGTTGATCATTGCACTTATAAACGTTTGTGTGTGGAAATGTCCGTTTGCTGAATTTTTTCTGTTTCACTGTGTGTGTTTTTCGGAGTGCTTTGTCGCATTTAGCTCATGTCTCTGATATTGCACAAAGAATAGAGGGTTAGGCCCATTTGGGCTAAATTAATTTTGTTAAAGACCATGTGTATTATTGATGGTTAGTGTTATTTTGTTTACCTTTTCGGCATAATATTTAATTGTTTGTCTTGACGAGTGGAATTGGAAAAGTATAAAAATATGGACCAAGTTAGAAAGAAAGTTGATATAAGAGGACGCTAAAGGCTCTAAAGGCAGTGACAAATTGTCGTCTTCTATTCTTTAGCGAACTTTTTGGGGCTTTTGATCATAATTTTTTACCTTATAGATCCTATATGTCAAGTCAAATGATTAATTCAAAAATATTAAAGGTTTGTTTGAATCTTACGGAAAGGAAGAGAAAAGAAAGAAAAATTAAAATAATTTTCCCTCCTCTTGTTTGGTTTGCAAAGAAAATGATAAGAAAATATAAAAACAAAATTTTGAGCACAGTATATTTTCTCCTACATTTTCTTCACGTTTTTTTTCATGAACAATTTTCTCTTCTTTTTATTTCCTTCCCACAAGTTCCAGATGCTAAGAGAAAACAACCAAAAAGACAAAGGGACCAAAAGAGAGTGAAAATTTAGCCCAAGTATTTTGATTTGTTTATCCCTTCTTCCGGTCGAAAGGTAGCTAATTGTTGAAAATTAGGGGCAAGATTGAACAGCCCTGCTGATGTACCTTTAGTAGGCAGGGGCTGAGTCTCAAGGTGAACAGGAATTTCCCATTTAAAATACACAACTAAAAAGACAGTGAGAAGCTATAAATTTCCTGTTTATGGGAAGCTTCTAAAGGTAGTCCCTGTTTTCTTATTACTATTCACGGGTTGGCATACATGACGCAATCCCTACACTCTTTTACATTAACAAGAAAGTCATCGATATTTAGGAACTATGGAATTGTAATTTGAAGTTCTATCCACTTGCACATTATTGTAGTGTGGGGAGGGGCAATGCCCCCTGTCCCTAACCTTAGTTCGTCACTGCCAATTGGGTTCTTCAAATTAAGAAGCAAGAAGGGACAAAGGGGAAGGGAAAAGACAAAGCGGGAAAAAGATAACCTTAGTTCAGTCAATCCTCCTAACTAAGACGGATAAGAGGGACAGTATAACAAGCATACCCTTCCTCCCTTATATTTGTGTCGGGGTTGGCAGACATTGGGAGACGTGGAGTTGTACTTTTCTTTTTGGTAATTTCAGATGGTCACCCCATTATACCCAACTCTTTCGTAGTAGGCTTTTGTCTTCCTCATTTTGAACTCATCGAGTTACACTTAATCTGGTGATCAGGTGCTTTAGGATCTAAAATAACCTAAAAATATATTCCAAAACAAGGTTCCCAATATGTGTGAAAGTTACATGAAACTTCTGTTGTGAACTACTTAGAGAAATAGAAATATGAGCATGATAACCCCCATGTATTGGAGGATTATGGAAAGGAATTTAGGATAGTCGGTCAGAATTTCTTAAGTCAAGTGTGGGGTTGGTTACGTGGTTGGATAGATTGCAGTACACGATGTTTGGGTGGGTACATTCAACTTTTGAATTTTTGGATCTGTTTTCTATCATGGTGGCTGAGATGGTTTTGTTTCTTATTAATCCGTTCCACTATTTTGGAGGTTTTGTGGGAGTCCCCTTCAATTAGGGCAGTTTAAGACCTGGAGTTGGAGGTCATGGATAAGATTTTTAACGTCTTTACGGGGTACAATTTGCAGGGTTGAAGAGGATGTTATTGAGTGGAAGGTAGAAGGGGAAATTTTTAGCTAAAACTAAGGAGTATTTTGTACCACAAAAGTTGAATAAATTACAATCCTATGAATGAATGACCATCTAAAACTGGAAGTTCAGGATAAATGTCCTTGTCCTTTGGCCCACAGATTTGGTCTGCTTGATATTTCGGGAGCAGTTTTAGCTTTTGCAATCATGTCGTTTGTGCAAGAAAGCAAATGATTCTTGAGTCCTTTTGCTTAATGATTTCAGACATGATGTTTTCTATATTTGGAGGTCTGTAGCACTTAATAAAGGACATAGGACTTGGCCTGATACTCCGAGATAAATATTTGTCGACGTGGTAAATCCATGAAAAATTGTTTTACAGAATTAGAAATACATAGAGTACTATACACCATTGGTATAACACACAATTAAGTTAATTGTCAAAGTTCCTTTCATAATAAAAGCAGAACATGGAATGTGAAGCTCTACAAATCTCACTAATATTACACCGGGTGCCTTTGATTGTAACCTTACTGTATTATAGGTGTGTTTATGGGTGTATTTCATTGGTTTAGAAGTGTGTATTACATACTCGACTGAGTATTTATTTTGTCAGCAGGTTGCCTTGTAATCCTATAGGGTAGACTAAGTTTTTTTTATTATTAGAGTTACGGTGGATAGGTCAAGCAGGCGTGAAAGGTGAAATTCTAGTTGGGAATTGTTTGCAAACTTTCTCAAATGGATTCTCTTAATTAGGTGGTATGGTCATGGTTGTTGTGACATATAATTTGAATTGGGTGAAAGAAAGGTACAAGTAGTTAAATAACATTGGAGGATGGGTTGGTTGTGATATAATTTTTGCCACAATTCTAGTGGATACCTAACTATAGAAAAAAAGGAACGAAAAAGAAGAATGACAAAGAATGTTTGTGTCTTACCAACACCCTTCTAGGAATCTCACCGAGAAGAGATCAATGAAAGCTCACCCGTGAAGAGAGAAATTCCGTGGAGAAACTTTACTAGTTGAACTTGTCAAATCCCTTTTGTGTAACCTTTCCCACTAGAAAAAATGAAAAATAAAAAACCTTGCTGTGGCCTACACAACAACAATAAAAGCCATCTAGTCTCCAATCATTGGGGGTATGGGTGGGGGAGGGTTGGAGACGAACCTAACCTTTGGCAATATATGTACAAAGTAGTTGCTCTGAAAAAACAAACCAAGGAGCTAAAGGGACGGTTTTTGTTTTTTTTCGTGGAACCATGCCCCCAAATCAAAGCCGAAAGGCCTGCTTGGAGACCTAAATCAATTTATGTGCACATTACCATCCATGCTTCATTCATAGTCCAGAGCATCAAAAAGCACAAAAAAGAAGAAGGGAAAAAAAAACCTTGTTGTGGCCTAATACACACATATTTCCATAACCTATTAGTATTCAACTACTTTCAAAGAAGTATAAAGACACTTAATCTTACAATTTGAGAACCTTGTCAATTGTTACCGGACTTAGTTTGACTCGTTCAACCAAATTTGGTGACGCAAGTATTAAAATTTTAGAGTTGATGAAGTATCTCTTATTATCTAAATGGGCCCTTATCTCGACGGCCATCCATTTCAGACCCCTTAATGACTTCAAAAGTCACTTGCCCTTATATTGGAAGATTCTTTCACCTGTTCTTGTTTCATTAGTTACTGTAGAATTTCATAAATTCTTGCTGAGCCTAGATGTGTCTATTTAGAAAAACCATATCTATTTTATTTTTGGATCAATTGTCTAATGTATCTCGATTCGTGAGAATATTTCTTACGGCTTCAAAACACGATGTTACTGGGAATGGGCCTGAACTCACATACAGCCGATCAAGTTTTCTTACCTCTTTCGATGAGGGATGTTTCGTTTTCATCCCAGGGCCACAAGTCCATGTTTGTTATGCTATGTAGCACTTGCTTTGCATGTTTCTTTGTTCTTGCTTATGGGATTCAAGGGTGACTCATAGCCTCGTATAGACTCTAGAGGCGCCTTTGAGTGCTTAAGGCATTTCCAACTCTTATCCCAACTTTAACAATCATCTTGATTTCTTGCGTCATTTTATACTCGGGTTAGATTTTCACGGCTTTAAAACTCAGCGTTACTTGGAAGGTGATGTGAATTCACTTATATTGCCCAGGAACTATTCCTAACCTGTGGATGTGGGATGGTATGTTGCTAGTAGGGATCAAATCGGCTCGGTTCGGTCGGTTTTTAACCATTTCCACCACCCGAACTGAATCGGTTAGCTTAGAGATTTCTTCAACCGATGTTGATTGATGAAGGGGGTTAACCGCTTGGTTCGGTGGGACCGGTGGGTAGTTAACTACTCAATTAATTTTACAAATATGACCACAATTAGGGCTCAGATCCTAACTCACATGAGATGAATCAAAGGATTTCGACTTCCCTCAGGTAAATGGAGAAGGAATAGAAGAGAGAGGGATTGAGCTGTGTGGAGAACTAGCAATAGTGCGGAGTGGGAGAGTGAGACAAGGCATCTGCAATCTGGTCTTCTACATCACCAAAGTTTAGGTGCATCGTATTCTTTGACGATGATGGCACTCAGAGTAGATGTTTCTGGTCACCGAAACCGACCTGAAGTTCAGATTTGTAATTTTATTCTAACTGAACCAAACCACTTGCTAAACCAACCGAACTCGCTAAAAAATGGCTGGATCACTCGGTTGTTTCGGTTTCTCATTTTAAATTTTCATCCCTAGTTGGAAGTTGATTCAATGTTGCTTAATTGCTTCATTCATCTGTTGAGGAGGATTCTTTCAAAATGCTGTTAATCGTTCTGAAATGTGTTAGTGGGTGCTTCCAATTTTTCCATCCTTGATGTGCGGTTAAAAGATTACATGATTTTATGATATGTCACTGTCTATTTTGTTCTCACCATTATAAACATGGTTATTCAATGGCAATATGTTTGAATAGGTTCTGTTCTATATTTAGTTTGGATGACTTATTATACATCTTGTTTCAGATTTGCTTCCAGGTTGGTTGCTTGGATCCTAAGCCGCCTCATGGGAGCATCTGTAGGATTTCGGGTTGGCGGATGGAAATGTCTAAGGGATGTTGTGGTCAAGTTTAAAAAGGTTCTTATTTTGCTTCAGATTTTAAGTGCCTTGTATTTCTTGCTTCCCAACTTTGAAGTGTTCTATGCTATTTCTTTCCCACCATTGAGCTTTTTCTAAAGGCCCTAATCTTTATCCACTCACTGGCTTCATTTCTCTTCAATTTATTTTCTGTGAAAGATTTAACAAACGGTGTGACAAATTATTTGAAATATATCTTTGTCTAGGTCTGTACTCCTTGGCTGCAACAGGCTGCATGTATACTGTGATGTCTTTCCATTTATGGAAACAATTTGTTGTTGCTCGTCATAGTATTTGTAGTTTTTGAGTTTTCATTGATAAAATGATCTTCTTTAGGAAGCTAAATAAAAAATTTGTTTTCAAGGGATGTGTATTCTGTGGACATAAACCGTTGATCTTTTGTTTGAGGTTTAGCAAACATTAAACATATCATTAGATTTTAGGAGAGAAATATTGAATAGGATTTATATTCTGGCCTACGTTTTCTGCATCTATAGGATCACATTTTTCATGTTTTTATGGCTTTTATTGTATGCAGGGTACTATTGAATCAGTGTCTGTTGGTGAAATCAGAGTCAGCTTACGGCAGTCCTTGGTTAAGCTTGGGGTTGGTTTTATGTCTAGGGACCCAAAATTGCAGGTGGTAATAAGTGATTTAGAAGTTGTAATGAGACCTTCAAATAAGAATGCAAAGAAAAGTGGATCTCGAAGGTCTCGCACTTCAGGGAGAGGAAAGTGGATGGTTGTGGCTAACGTGGCCAGATTTTTATCAGTTTCTGTATCAGAATTGGTTGTGAAGGTAATTGAAGTTTAATGAAGTGTTTTATTTTGAAGTTATTTTTGCTTTGTCTTTGTCTTGCGGTTGATTCCTGCCTTCAGTATTGGTTTAGTCCATTTGATTCACTGTATAGCTTGGAGAAAAGGTCAGCAACGTCTGTCATGGTTTTTTCACTTCCAACTTCTGTCATACTTTCAATCTTGTCTGACAAATTCTGACTTGATCTCATATTACCGTAGATATATATGTCGGGGTATACTAGACATGTTTTTTCGTGTATTCAATCCTTGTGTTTGATTTGATATAAGGGATTGGTATTGCTCAAAAAGTATACATTGGAAAGTCAAATGCACTCATTCATCCAAATTAATTAGGACAGTGACATGAAGGTGCATGTTGTTAGGAACAACAATTCTTTGAACAAATAGTCTACAACCACAAACTCATTACACAAACAAATACACATGCACTCACATTTATTTGTGGGTCCCCACACACTGGATGTGTAGAGTTTGTGGGTCGCCATGTGATGTGAATGTGAGTGTGTTTGTGTAAGTGCCTGGGGTTGTAGAAGAATTGTTCTTTGAGATAGATGGCATGTTCCTATTTGTTTGCATGATGTACAAAACCTTTTGGCTTTTGGGTGTCTGAAGGGATTTCAGATAGGAATTAGGAGATAAAGTCAACTTCATATTGAATGAAGACAAGATTGAAATCCACATGGAGTGGGTAATATTTGGCTCTGTTTTTTCTTATTATTTACTTTTACATTGTCTTCTAAATCCGAATGAGGTAGGTTTTCTTAATATGATGTTGCTTTTCATATGATCCCTGAGTTAGTGTTTCTTTGAGCAGATTTGTTTGTATCTGCAATTTTCATTTTTAAATGCAGTAAATGAATCTTTAAAGTGAAAGACTTCTTGGACCAGAGCTACAGATGTGCATAACTGAGGATGAGTGTTGCTAAGCCTTCTCTTAGGCCGCATCACATGGATAACATCCCTTTGTGCATGTTGTAGAAAATTATTATTGGTTTGGTTATTTGTGACAAAATAAAACGTAAGAACCACAACCACCTACAATAGGCATGCTGTAGTAAGGAGAATAAATTACGGGCCAGTCCAGGAGATAAATTACGGGCCAGTCCAGGTAATTGGCCTATATTCCCAAGAACTCTAGCCCAATCTAAAAATGCACCATCACGGAGAGGCACACTTTCATACCTAGACTTGCAAGTAAAAAAAAATGGGCCATATTCCTTAATGGGAATTAAGGGGCAGTTTTTGGACTGACCTGTGATTTATCCTAGTAAGGACTTATCCTGGGCTCAAAATAAAACTGCAAGCACACATGTGTTTCTTAGATTCTGTAAAAGAAGCTGAAATTATGTAGCAGACATGTTTAGCATCTTGCTTTGTTCATCTTTTGATGTAACATATGCTTTGCAAATGCTAAACCAGGTAGTATTTAGTAATTTGCTGAACTTGGTAGTGGGTTGTATTTTAAGTTTGAGGAAATATTCAAGGCCGAAAGAATTTCTAGTTTCATTTGTGATCACGGATGCCTTTAGGTTGTTTCCTAAATAGATGTGTTATCTTCATGGCAAAATGCTTTGCATACTTCATGATTTTCTATTGAACGATGCAGACTCCAAAAGCTACTATTGAAGTTAAGGAACTCCGAGTTGATATATCTAAAGACGGGGGATCGAAGCCGGCTTTATTTGTTAAGCTACACCTTTTGCCTATTGTGGTTCACTTGGGAGAGCCGCGGATTAGTTGTGACCTCTCATCAAACTTCGACTATGGTGGATGGACTTCAGCTAGCCAGGCATCATTTGCCTTGATGGAAGGAACCTCTGCTCCTTTTTGCTGTGAAGAATTCTCTCTTTCTTCTGAATTTGGTCATGATAGGTTGGTTTCTCTTCCATAAGTTAGCTACTTCTTGTTGAATTATATGATTCTTGGTTCTTTTTTCTGCATTTGTGCTCAACATGAAGATTTTATCCTCCCCTCCATGAGCACCACATGAAAATTTGGACTCTCCCATAAAATTGACAAGAGTAAGACCATTGATGTGTAAAATAAAAGCTCAATGGCATTCTTGTAAAATTGAGTTATTTTACCCTCAATAGAGTGAAAGGATAAAATAGGACTGGGTAGATTATGAAAATAGGTCATGGAAAAAAGAAGAGAAGAAAAAAAAAGCTATCATCACTCCACCTTATCCTATCCACCCAATGTTGAAGAAAGATAACGAAAGAATCATTGGGAGCCTTGAATTACTAGTTATCGGGGAGATGTAACCAGGAAAAGATCCCACATTGTCTCGGCGATAGATGCTAGTTGCCTACCAAGGCTTTGGTTGCAATGTTGAACAAGTCCGTGAAGGCCTTTAATAAAGCCTAGAAGGGTGTCCTTGCTCCAAAACACCATTCCTGGATTCTTCGGCTGTCAACTTTACCTCAAACCTCACATGCTTAAATTTTTTTGGCTAAACACTTGCTATTACCTTTTCACAATCCTCGTTTGTAGGAATCCCTATTCTCCTTTGATGTCTAGCTTCTTTGGTCAATAACAAACTTGTAATCACCAGCAAGAAAAAAAAACTTGTAATCAATCACCATCTCCATGGGTGACCCTCCTTTACATCATGTTGTATCTGTAGCACTTTATGTCAAGGACTTGATTAAACAAGTACAAATTTGGTAGGAATAGATGCTTTCTTCGAGCTCATAAGTTGGCACTTTGATTCCTCCCGCAATGCTCCCCATAAGAAGTTCCTCTTGGAGAAGAAATTCCTTTGGTCTCTAACCTTTTCTCCACTGAGGCACGAATGGAGAAGGGTGAAAAGATGATGAACAAAATGGGTGAATTGGCTAAAGTTTTTGTTAAAGCATCCAATTTAAAATCAATTGGCAGTGAGTGGAGACTGGAGAGGCCGCCTAGTTTTGGAGGGGATAATTAACTAATGTGCGACAAACTCCAACACTCTCCCGCATGTGCGACCCCCGACTCGCACATGGGGAGGTAAACAAACAATCCACATGGATCACAACAAACAACGGTGCACTTATGGCATAGACATGGGGAACAAACTAACAATCAATGACGAAATACTAAGCCTTGCCCAAAATTTCCCGAAACCCTAGCTTTGATACCATGTTAAAGCATTCAACTTAAAACCAATTGGCAATGAGTGGAGAGGCTGTCCAGGCCCATATACTAGTTTTGGAGGGGATAATTAACTAATGTGGGACAAACTCCAATAGTTTTGTTAATATGGGTGTCTTTAGATCCCTTGGACTGATGCTGCTTCTTCCAGCCCCTAATATTTTATCGAAGCGTCCCAGACACTATTTGAACTGTTATGGCCTTGAAGGCTAAGCCGAGAGGTAGTCGCAAAGTGAGATTCCACTCTAGAAGTGGTTGGAACTTGGAAGTGGTTTGGTTTGGTGGTAAATAGTGATGGTTCTGGTTTGATTCCATTGGTGGCTTTAGTCAGAGAGGTGGGTATTTCCAGCAATGGGTGACGCTGAGATGGTTTGAACTGGAATGGGTTGGTAAGAAGTTGAGTTAGGCATTGCGTAACAGTATAGCTGATCACTTTTTGAGTAGTTTGAGCTGTGTGGTGTGATGGGTTGGATGTTAAAATCTAAGGTGTCGCTTTATTGAAATCTAAGTTTGTGGGAAAGAATGAAGAAGGAAGTGCGGATTGGTTTAAAGAGAAAGCCATGGCTGAGTTGGGTCTCAAGGATGGTGGTAATGGTCAGTCAATCTAGTTCGGACAAGGAGAACAAGGAATGTATTGGCTAGAAGCCTAGAAAGACGATTTACTAGTGTCATGGTTGATATTAAGGAGAGATGGATAACTTTCTACCGCGTTTGGACTTTGGTGCGCTGCCTTGGTAGAGATCTTAGTAGTAGGAACCTCCATTGGGGTGGCGAATCCACCTCAGAACCTCCCTCCTGTGCTCCCAAGTCAAACTCTCCTAGGAACCCTAGTCCCATTGAGAAAGGAGCCTGCTAAACAAGGAACCTCTTAAGCATATAAATCCGAAAAGAAATAAAAGTAAAAGATAATAAGCAAGCAAAAAGATGTCGTAATGACAAGATAGTAGATAGATATTAACTGAAATTCATATAAGTTACTAAGTATAAAGATAATGTTATATTTGTTTATTTTTATAAATATATGAACAATTCCTATGACGCTCCCCCAGCCCTCTCATACCAGGAGCTTCTATGATCCTTTGTGCAACTAAAGCCAAGATTGAGTTGGTGATTTAGAGCTTTATGATCTCAGTTTTGCCCCCTTTGGTAGCGTAGAAGGCATTTTAATAGCGTCATGATGATGTATAGTTGTAAAAAGAGGTGAGTCTTTGCCCGGTTTTTCAGCATTGTTTTGGATTTCAAATGTGATAACACTAATTGGATTATTGGTAAGGATTTGGATGGATAGTCTAAAATTGGCCAGAGCACATTTATATCTCTTAATACAACGTGCTCCAAGATGCGAAGTGGGAGAGAAGCGAGGCCATGATCTTGAAAAGGATGACGTTCTTTCTTTCTTTTTTAAATTACGAAAAAATAGTAAGATTGAGGGATGTTAAGCTTTTCATAAACCTGGCGTCAATCTATTTTTCCACATGGCCTTACCCCCTCCGGTATTGTCAAAGCAAGAATTAAGTACCAAGTGCAGGATACTCCATGAGGAAGTGGAATATGAACGAGTTGCAAGTGAGTCTTGCAGGTTGGTCAAGGGGAATACCCATTGGTGGTCCTTTAATAGTAGGCTTCAACCCATCGTCCAAGTTGATGTTGAGGAAGTGGTACTAGAATGGGTTGCAATTGAGTCTTGAGGTCATGGTTAGTTGAGTGGAATACCCATTTCAGCAGTCTTGTAATAGTAGGCTTCAACCCATCGTCCAAGTTGATGTCGAGGATTAAAGACCTGGTTCCAGTTGAGCCCATTGTGGGGTTAATTTGGACATTTGGAAGGTAGGCAGACCGATGCCCAGCCCACAATATGATGACAATCTTTCCCTTTTTTGGATAGTGGTTTTCTTGATTATCGGTTCATTTAAACAAAGGAGAATGCTGAGTATATGGAAGCTAAGAATTTTTGAGAGCCAGAATATCAATATATTATAGACTGGGGGGATCCAAGAGCAGTTGAGGGTATGTCTGGAAGATAAACAGGTATCTTTCCGGAGAAACTGTGTGCAGGGTGCTTCCTTGAAGCTTTTTTGTTTGGTTTTGCACTAGGTTTTGGTTTCCTCTTTCCAACTTTGTTCTTGTTTTCTTGTTTTCTTTTCTTCCTTTTGTCTAATCGTATTCTGGTCATGCCTCCTCAGCATGGTCCGTGAGTCCTTGACTCCTTTCATAGTCGGATTACAATACTACAAAAGAGCTGACATACGGATGTGATGTTTGCCTGAATTTTGGCCAAAGGAACTTTAAAGATCAGTAAATCTCATGAACTCATCAAGGGTTGGTTCTTGTTTGAGTAAAAGGGAAGAAAGGCTTTCGTGCAAAAATGGGTAATGGGATGAACATATTTGTCTTTCTTCATCCCCCTACCTAGCCCTGCTCGCCCTCCTAAAAATAAAATCCTGTTATGCAGCATAGCTCAATGACTGAAAGATTGTTGCCTACAGTTGGTTTTATTGTAGGGTAGAGAAGGAATTGTACCTTCTATGTGGCTTTTTTTCCCCTTTTCCTGTTAGGAATGGGGATCGTGTGATTATTTGTCCATTCAATCTCCTCCTCCGCGCCATAAACAAATAGGTAACTTAGATAATTGATAATAAAGAAAACGGGATTCTTGCAACTGTGATTAACGTTGATTGGTTTTTCAACTGAGATTCTTGCATCTTATTCTTTTTGGCTGCAGGGAAGCAGGTATAGTTGTTAAGAATGTGGACATTACAAGTGGAGAAGTCACTTTGAACTTAAACGAGGAGCTCTTGATTAGAAAGAAGAGTTCATCCGACTCCTCTGTTGTAGACTCAAGCTTTGAATCTAGCACTTCAAAAAAGCCTGAGGAAAAGCGAGCAACACTTTTGTCTGTTATCCCAGAGAAGGTCGGTAGGTTCAAATTTCATGGCTTAGTACGCTTTTCCCCTGTTTTCGTTATATTTTATTTAGCCTATATTTTCTCATATGCATATTATATTTCCTGCTTTTGGCATTGTTCATGGTTCTCTTTGATGCAGTAGAATTAAGGGTACTTATGTCATTTTAGTGTCTTTAGTGTTAGTAGAGTCTTGAGTCCATAAATAGGTGAGTTGGTCTTTCATTTTGGGAGCTTTTGATTTTTAAGAATATTGAATATATTGATTGAGACATAATTTTTCTCTCTACCCTTTGGGGTTTATCCCCTTGAATGGGATTTTGCTACTTTCTTTGAATCTTTGATTCCCTTTGGTATTTTGATTGCGTCACTCTTAGTGCTAACCATGACGTTCACTTGGTATTGAAGACATATGTAGACGTTCCATTCTTGAAAAGAAATCTATTTGAATTTGTAGTTCTTATAATTTTTCTTTCTTTATGTTTATATCTAGTCTACAAGGAGTTTGATACCTGTGCTTCTTCTGGATGACCATAAAATTGGGGTACCAGATTTTCTAACTTGAAAATATTGTAGTGGGTCTACAAAGCATGCAGTTTCAAACCAAGGGAAATGAGGATGAAGTTTACTAGACCAAAATCAGAAAAAAGAAACTGGTTGAAGCCAATACTGGCTTAGTGGTGGCACTGGAGAGCCTGTTGACAATGGAAGGTAGCAGCTTTCTGGGAAGACTTATACACTAGACCTGTTGTTGCATATGCTGGAGGACCCTTAAATAGTTGATCTTGATGCCTTATACCGTATCTTCAGGCAATTTGATGTTACGGAAAAGAATATTTTTTTCCAATTCTGGCAATTTGAGATCAAAAGCTCAGTTATGCAGATAGGGCTAGGTTCGTTCTTGATAGAAGATCCACTTCAGTCTCAGGTACCATTATAGGAGCTAATGTAGTTACTTGGCGAATTATAAAGGAGACAGTAGTAGCTAGATCTAGTGCAGAAACAGAATACAAAGCTATGGCGTATGGCATTTGTCAGCTAATGTGGCTCCACTTGTCCTCGAAATATTACGAAATTGATGACTAAGGACCCATGAAATTGTTTTGTCAGAATAAGGCTAATTTTAGCATAGTCCAGAAACTGGTGCAAAATGGCAGGACTTGACATATAGAAATTTTTTTTTTTTGATCGGCAACTTGTCATATCGAAGTTGACGAGACTGAATGAAGAAAACACTGAGCTAGGGTTTGACTTGGATACCATTTTTGAGATTGCAGTTAATAACTTATCCGAACAAATATTGTTGTAGTAATGTGTATTAGTATCTTGAAAGAATCAAGATTTCATGATAACTGAGTTTTTCCTATGGTGGAATCCTCTCGTGTAATTAGTGAAATCATATTTCATTGTTTATTAAAAAACGGGGAGTTCATGCCTTTGCTGGTTTATGGGTAGATCTAGACGACTACAAAATGTGCCAAAACTTCCAGATGTCTATGACTTTATGAGGTAATCAATTGTCACTCCAAGGGATGTGGGTTGTTTGTACTGTGTATGTTTAACTCTTATCTCTTCGTAAACCTGGACTAACACAAACAGGGAACTGAGATTATCATTTTCACTGGTTCTGGTTCTTCCTAGAGCTTGAATGAAAATATTGGCCAGTCATCTTTTAAAAACTAGTCATGGGTCAATGAGATGCTTCTGAAATGAGCTTTGTGCATGGTGGAATCGGTTGAACTTTTGATAAATAAACATTAGAGTCATATAGCTATTCTCTGTTTAGTCTCGCTCCTTGTGTGCATGGGCCTTGGTGCTGGAGTATATATGTTTTTTTGCCATTTGTGATGTCATCTGATTATCATTTAGTAAGTGAAAATAATTTCTCAACAAAATGTCCAACTTGGATTGATTTCACAGTGAATTAGTGTAGGATTTTATCTATCTCAACCCTTCTATTTTTGTGTGTGTTTGTACTGTTGTATGATCTAATTGCCTTGGTGACCTTCTGAGCAAAAGATTTTGTATCTGGTTATCAATTTCCTTCTATTTCCCCATGTAAAGAGCAATCCACCAAGCTACCGTTAAGTTTTTTGTACTTAGTAATTCTTTGTGTTTACTATGTCTGAATTACGTTGGGAGATCGCCCAAATGTCCACCCTAAATGGCTTGTATATTTGACCCTGTGTCGATAACCCCCATCTGTGAGAATGTGGGACCCGCCTGAGAGGGAGCTCTGTGAATACCACACAAAGGACGCTGATTTTATAATCACTGGAGTTATGGGCGGGTTAAGTTAACAAATTATTATGTTGTTTTCGCAGGTATCCTTCAATTTGCCCAAGTTGGATGTGAAGTTTGTGCATAGGGTACATTGTCTTCTGGTCGAGAATAACATCATGGGTATTCAAGTGAAAAGCACCAAATCTCGGACTGTTGAAGATGTAGGGGAGAGTACTCGCCTTGATATTCAAATGGATTTCAGTGAGATTCATGTAAGGACATAACTGCAAATAGACTTGATATCTTTCTGGAGTTACAATTTGTTTGTGTGTTATTATTTGATCCTTTCTTCTACAGTTGTTCTCTTTTGCTAATCAGCAACAATGATTGTGCTATCGTATTACAGCTCTTTAGAGATGCTTGTATTTCTGTCGTGGAGATACTGAAACTCGATGTTGTTTCTTCCACTTACATTCCTCTACAGGTTTGTCAGCAAATTTTATTATCATCTTGCAATCCTTTTTTTCCCTCTCTTTTGGCTATTGTACTTTTGCCAATTGATATTCGATGCTTCTGCAATTGTTTTTTCCCCCTCTTTCGGCTATTGTACTTTTGCCAATATATTTGATGCACCCATAATGGAGATTTTATTTTCCATCGGCATACTTTCGTAGCAAACTGGTGCCTGCTTTTAGTCTGTGTTACTGTGAAGCCGTTAGACATCATCTTTTCACATAAATATAGATTTTCTGATTAGTGATTAGTGATCAGTTCGACATCGCACTTGAGGGAAAACCAGATTGGTTGGGGTCCTGGGGAAGTTACTCATTTCGGGTTGAAATCATAACCAGATCTGATCCTTCAAAATTTGGTGGGGTGCTTCACTTGCCTCAGATTTGCATCTTCCGTTGACTTACAGTATGGTTAGAAATCATTTAAATTTCATCAATTTCTATGACTCTGTCCTCTGAGTTTCTTTTGGTATATCAATATGGACCTGGTAAATGTTAGGTAAACTTGCTTGCTGTTTCACACTGTAACTACAAATAAATTCTTTAGTACTAATTGTAATGCTAGTCTTTTTTGCGTGTTTGGTATGCATTGCTTTGATCAATTTATACACTTGAGAGAGTTTAACATGTAAAAAGTTATTATAGCCAGCTTAGTGCAGATATCAAATGATTTTACTTTTTTCGACTCCAGTAATAATTATTTGCGTTAGCAGCATGGAGTTATTAACTTTTGACTAAACCTTGCATATTTCGGAGTTACTATAATCACTTGCAAAATTGCTTTCCAGCCTACCTCGCCTATCAGATCGGAAATTGATTTCAAGCTCGGGGGTACTCAGTGCAATGTTATAATGAGCAGACTGAAGCCATGGATTGAACTGCAGTCCCTAGAAAAGAAATCTATGGTGCTTCAAGATGGAAACCCTAATCCGGAAAGGCTTCGGCCAACCAAACCGGAAATGTTCATGTGGGCTTGTACTGTTTCAGCGCCAGAGATGACTATTGTGCTTTATGATCTCAGAGGTTCGTCTCTATATCATGTAAGTGACATCTTCAATAGTTTATTTCTGTGGGTGGTGCAGGGAGATTGTCCTGTCATCCAGATCATTTTCTGGTGCATTATTTTAACATCCTCATTTTTTTTGCAAAATCGTTTTAAATCATCCTGTTCCTTGACTCAATTTTAGCAGAGATATTTATGTGTGTGTGTGTGTGTGTGTGGGGGGGGGGGGGGGGGGGGGGTGTGTGGTGTTTGTGTTTGGGGGTGGATGGGTGTGTGGTGGTGGTGGAATTTTGAAATGAAGGATTAAGCTCATTACTTCTCTTAGTAACTGTATCCGTAGCCATATTTTCAGCTTGCAAAATGAGAATGGACTTGTTGCAGAGGTTTATTTTGCATCCAACTAACAGTTCTAGAGAAAAAAGAAGAGGTGGAGAAAAAAAAATTCACTTAGTGATAATTCTATCGTTAGCCCTTCTGACATTTCCCGCTACGAGACCTGACATTTTCATTGAAGTTGTTTGCAATCAGGAATGAACAATAATGACAAATGTTGTCTTCCATTTGATTTATTGTCAGTTCATCGTTAAATTTGAGCAAGGGGTTGCATAATGGCAAACAAGAACCAATTGGTTTACCAATAAATTTTGTCCTTGCATAATATAGTTGGTTCTGGGGTAGTGTTGATCCACATTTATACCAATTATTTGATGTTGACTTCTGAATAAAGCTTTCATGTATAGATTTGTTAGGTCTTTTGTTGGCTTAGAAAAGTTTATGCACATTGCACTCCATTGGTGCCTTCTCTCTTCTTTTTTCTTTGATAAGTGGTGCTTTCTCTTATTTGAAATCTCAGTGGGGAAAAAAGTCAAACAAAGCATTGATTTCTTCTTGTACAGTATGCAAATGCATTTTTTTTTGCTCTTTTAAGAAGTGCTGAGGTCCACCCAGATTTTCATAAATTTGAATATTGGCCTTGAAAAGATTAGGAATTCTTACAGCTACCTATCAACTCTCCCGTTTATGCGCCAGCTTGAGCAAAGGTTGGCTCATGTGATGAATGAGCTCACAAATCGAGCTCTACCTGGGCTCATTGACTTAACTAAACAGACATGGTGAGCCTCTCATTAAACAGAGAGTTATTTTGCAAATTGATTTGGTTCATTTCCTGGCCAGACTCCAAATTGTGGCAAGTGAAGGCACTGTTCAGGATTAGTATGTTCTTCCCCTTTACAGGCTTGCTGACAAGGCCTTTAAACAGATCACAATTGGACTAGATTGTGTTGAAATTGAATATCACATGGGATGATGGGAATAGTTAATATATCGGCTGAGCTGATTATGGAACTTTGTTCTGATTGTCGTTTCGATATTTATTTATAATGTTACTGGATGTGATCCACTTTTATGTGACTGCACCATTTATATTTGTTGGAAACAATCTTTTGCAATATATGTAACCAAATATGATTTCAGATTAAATCATGACTATTACAAGGTATCTCTCCATTTTTGATTTCCAAATGCAGGGTTGCTCCCAATCATCACATGTGTTTGCCAACAACATTTCAAGCACGGGCACTTCAGTACATATGGAATTTGGTGAGCTGAATTTACACATGGCTGAAGAATATCAAGAATGTTTAAGAGATAGCCTGTTTGGTGTGGAAACAAATACAGGGTCTTTAATGCATGTTGGAAAAATTTGCCTGGATTGGGGCAAAAAAGACATGGAATCAATTGAAGGAGATGGCCCCAATAGTAAGTTAGTGCTTTCCATTGATGTGACTGGTATGGGGTCCTTCTTGACCCTCAAGCGTGTTGGATCTGTAATATCAACGGCTTTGTCCTTCAAAAATTTATTGAAAAGTTTGTCTGCCACAAGTAAAAAACCACCTCAAAGCAGAGGCGGGCTCCCTTCCAAGCCATCAGGGAAGGGGATTCAACTTATAAAATTTAACCTTGAAAGGTGCTCTGTAAACTTCAGAGGTGATGTGGGTTTGGAGAACACAATTGTTGCAGACCCAAAACGAGTGAACTATGGATCTCAAGGTGGTCGATTTATAGTTAGTGTCTCAGCTGACGGCACACCACGTTGTGCAAGCATAATGTCCACAAGTCCCAATGAGTTTAATAAGTTGAAGTACTCTGTATCTCTCGACATCTTCCATTTCAGTCTGTGTATGAACAAGGCGAAACATTCCACCCAGCTGGAGCTTGAACGAGCGAGGTCTACCTATCAGGAATATGTGAAAGATGGTATGCCTGGAACAAAAGTGGCATTGTTTGATATGCAGAATGCAAAATTTGTTAGAACTGGTGGTCTTAAGGATGTAGACATTTGCTCTCTTTTTAGTGCTACTGATATTACAGTCAGGTGGGAGCCCGATGTGCATATAGCATTGTTCGAGCTTGTGCTACATGTGAAGTTACTCATGCATAATCAGAAACTCCAAGACCTTAATTCGAATAATGCAAAAGACAAATCTTGTGTTGGAGGTAATGACCAGAAGAAAGACAACTCCGTGGAGTCCTTACAAAAAGAAAAACAAAACAAGAAAAGAAAATCTCTTCTTGCTATTGATATTGAAATGCTGAGCCTATCTGCCTCGGCCGGAGATGGGGTTGATGCCACGATTCAGGTTCAATCAATTTTTTCAGAGGATGCCTCTATAGGAGTACTTCTTGAAGGGCTTATGCTCAGGTTCAATGAAGCAAGAGTATTTAAAAGCAGCCGGATTCAAATATCTCGCATTCCTAATGTCTCTAGTGGTTCATCTGATGGAAAACTTGAGGGAACCACTACATGGGATTGGGTTATTCAAGGCCTGGATGTACATATTTGTTTGCCTTACAGGTTGCAGTTACGTGCCATTGATGATTCCATAGAGGATATGTTGAGAGCTTTGAAGCTTGTCACTTCTGCCAAAGCCAATCTGATATTTCCAACAAAGAAAGAAGGTGCAAAACCCAAAAAGCCTAGTTCAACAAAATTTGGATGTGTGAAGTTGTGCATGCGTAAATTAACTGCTGACATAGAGGAAGAACCAATACAGGGTTGGCTCGATGAACACCATCAGCTGATGAAAAATGAAGCTTGGGAATTAGCTGTCAGGTTGAAATTTCTTGATGACCTTATTTCCAAAGGCAGTCAATGTCCTGGAACCGCTGAAACAAAGGATTCTATCCATGATAGTAAGATTCTTTATGATGGCGAGGAAATTAATGTTCAAGATGCTTCGGCTATTAAGAAAATGAAAGAGGAGATTTATAAGCAATCATTCCAGTCATATTACAAGGCATGTCAGCATCTAGCGCCGTCGGAAGGATCAGGTGCTTGTAGGAATGGGTTTCAAGCTGGTTTCAAACCTAGTACTTCTAGAACTTCCCTTTTTTCTATCTCTGCAACGGATTTAGATGTAAGCTTGACAAAAGTTTTAGGTGGTGATGCTGGGATGATAGAGGTTATACAGAAGCTTGATCCTGTCAGTCGTGAGTATAACATACCATTTTCCCGACTGTACGGGAGCAATCTTCTTCTGCGCACTGGAACTCTTGTGGTTCGAATAAGAAACTACACATATCCACTTTTCTCTGCAACTTCTGGTAGATGTGAAGGTCGTATTGTGCTAGCTCAACAGGTCTGCCCTCAATTCTGATTCCTTCTTTTCACCATTATCTTTTCTAGTGTTTCTTCTTTGTATCTGCTCATTTCTGACCACCTGTAGATGCCCCCGAAAAGAGAAGAAAAGTATGAAATTGTATCGAACTCCCATGCCTTTGTTGGGTAATGGAGTTCAAGAAACCTTTGAATTACTCTGCTGCTTTTACCTTTTTGCAACATATTTTAACTTGGGAGTTAAGCGTTGACTTTGGAGACACTTCCACGTTGCTTTTATACATTTAGGGTTTGTTTGTTTGACCGGATATGAGCATCGGATTGGACTATATATCCAAGGGGGCTCCATATCTGGTTTTCGGTTAAAATTCATACGGTCTGGATTAATATGCATCGGATATAGAATCCTACGGTGCAGGATATACAAGGGGGTGGTGTTAGCTGCATAACCATTAGTCCGATGAGATTACACCGCTATGTGATTATATATCCCTTCACCATTAGCCCTGTCAATCAAATGGTTCCTTAAAGCTGGATCTTTTGTTAGAAACTCCGGTTATGTAGCTTTTTATGGTAATGAGCCATGACTATTGACTTCTTGATAAATCATATGATTGAATTTACTTAATGGCAGGCGACATGCTTTCAGCCCCAAATTCAGCATAATGTCTTTGTTGGGAGATGGAGGAAGGTGTGCATGCTTCGTTCAGCCAGTGGCACTACTCCACCAATGAAAACATACTCAGATTTACCCTTGTATTTTCAGAAAGCAGAAATTTGCTTTGGAGTGGGTTTTGAGCCCTCTTTTGCTGATATTAGCTATGCTTTTACTGTAGCTCTTCGCAGGGCTAATCTAAGTATCAGGAACCCTAATGCTACTGATATTCAGCCACCAAAAAAGGAAAGAAGCTTACCTTGGTGGGATGATATGAGAAACTACATTCATGGGAATGTCACCTTATTCATGTCTGAGACCAAATGGAATATACTGGCTACTACTGACCCTTACGAGAAAAGTGACAAACTTCAAATTGTTTCTGGTCCTATGGAAATCCAGCAATCAGATGGCCGCGTTTATGTTTCTGCCAAGGATTTTAAGATTTTGTTGAGCAGTTTGGAGACTTTACTGAACAACTGCAGCTTAAAACTTCCTACTGGCAGGTCTGGTGCTTTCATCGAGGCCCCAGCCTTTACTCTGGAAGTGACAATGGATTGGGAATGCGACTCAGGCAATCCAATGAATCATTACTTGTTTGCCCTCCCAAATGAAGGTGTTCTTCGTGAAAAAGTTTTTGACCCCTTTAGATCAACATCTCTCTCCCTGAGGTGGGTTTTGTCACTTAGACCGTCGCCTCCCCCAGCCGAGGATCATTCACAATCCTCCTCCATGAGAGGTGATGTTGTCCTGGCTGGCGATGCCTATGGTACCATACTTAAAACGGAGAATGTTTCAATTGAGTCTCCAACCGTGGTTCTTGGCGCTCACGATTTAGCATGGTTACTTAAATTCTGGAGCATGAATTACGTTCCTCCGTATAAGTTGCGGACATTTTCACGGTGGCCACGTTTTGGAATTCCAAGAGTTGCCAGATCAGGCAATCTGTCATTTGACAAGGTGTTGACGGAGTTCATGTTCCGAATTGATGCAACTCCAACATGTATAAGGAATATGCCTCTGGAGGATGATGATCCGGCTAAAGGACTGACATTTAAGATGACAACGCTGAAATACGAACTCTGTTATAGTCGGGGTAAGCAAAAATACACATTTGAATGCAAGCGTGATCCTCTTGATCTTGTTTACCAAGGTCTTGACCTTCACATGCCTAAAGCTTATCTAAACAAAGAAGATTGTATGACTGTTGCAAAAGTAATTCAAATGACTAGAAAACGTTCAAAGTCTGCTTCCATGGACAGAACTACAAGCGAAAAAGGTGGTTATGTGAGCGGGAGCAAAGAGAAGCATCGCGATGGTGGATTTCTGTTATCATCTGAGTATTTTACAATCAGACGGCAAGCACCGAAGGCTGACCCTGCAAGGTTATTAGCATGGCAAGAAGCTGGAAGAAGAAATCTTGAGATGACCTATGTCAGATCTGAGTTCGAAAACGGGAGTGAGAGTGATGAGCATACACGATCTGATCCTAGTGATGATGATGGTTATAATGTTGTAATAGCTGACAATTGTCAACGTATTTTTGTTTACGGCCTCAAGCTTTTGTGGACTATCGAAAATAGAGACGCTGTTTGGTCTTGGGTTGGTGGAATATCAAAGGCCTTTGAACCTCAAAAGCCCTCTCCTTCTCGGCAGTATGCCCAGAGGAAGTTGCATGAGGACAATCAGGTAGTTGATGGACCTGAAATGGCTCAAGAAGATTTGTCAAAGCCCTCTTCAGTCAATCAAGGTGCCAGTTCCCCTTCAAAAAATGCAGAGTTTTCAGGATCGCTTTTATCTCCTCCACACACAGCAAAGTTAGAAAACTCATCATCATCTAGTGCAGGCGGTAAGCTCTTAGAAAACATTGGAAATTTGTCTCAAAGATTTGTGTTTTATGCATTTGTGTATTTTATGTTCATACATTTGTTACATAACCAGTGATTCATTAGGCTTTTATAAACTGATTACCAGCACAATAAAATAGTATTGGCATACTCTAGTTATATATGACTAGGATTGGTTGTTCTCTTTACATATTTGAATTACAAAAGATTTCATTTGAGGGATCATTTTGCTTTCCATCAGCAAAGAATGGTAGCAATGATGATTTGGAGGAGGAGGGAACTCGACATTTCATGGTGAACATTATAGAGCCACAATTCAATCTTCACTCAGAAGATGCCAATGTAAGTTATCTAGGGAATTGATCTTTTGTCCTTTCCTTCTCCTCTTTGACGTATGCTCCATTGTGATTTTGCAATGTACTAGTTGCACTACCACATGTCATGGAAATAATAATACCATTTATACTTGCATGCTTTATTTATTCAAATCCACCAATCCCTAGAGATAAGATGACATGGTAAGTGTACTTCAGATATTCCATCTGCCCAAACATTGTTGGAGTTCTGTACTATAACTGGTTAAGATCTTCGATATGGAGTAGGGGAGTCATTAATTTAAAATTTTCCTGGTTCATTGTCATGCTACTCACTTGGGAGTGCATAAACACGATTTTTGTAACCTCTTTGTGAAGATGCATAGACATTTGCAACTTTACCCAGTCGTGTATCAATGTTGAAAGGTAAAATACTAAAATTGACAATACTACCCCTCACTTGTTTTACATAAAAACCCTTGCTACTTGTGTGTCGGATTTCAGACGTAGTCAAAGCTGAATCTCTCTCTCTCTCTCTCTCTCTCTCTCTCTCTCTCTCTCTCTCTCTCGTTTTCTTTTCTTTTCTGTGTTTGTGAGGTAAAAGGAAATAAGTTTTTTGTAGTGGCATCTCCCATGGTTTTGACTCTGTTAGCAAGCACAAGTGGCAACTTAAACCTCCTGCACGATTAACCAAACTAGCTGAATTGGTCCCTTTTATGTTGATTCACATATGGATGTTTCCGCTTTTCATCTGGACTTGCTATTAGTTTTGATTGGACACTGTTGTGGAGATGCTTGCCTGTTAGACCTCTCTAATTGTTCAACTGGAATGGCAATTCCTTTATTTTTTTAGTGGAATGATAATTCCTTTATTGAGGTGAATAGTGATTTCATTTGGAATGATCATTCTGTCATTTAATGGTGAACCAAACCTGGGAATAAGTACGCCATTGGAATGACCATTCCATTCCAACTTTGATTCCATCAAACCAAACATGCCCGTACAGTTCACATGGCTGGACGCCTAGTCACAGCAATTATTTGAATTGCCCCAACTATATGTCGATTTCTGACATGAAAAGTTAACTTCTCTGGCAAGAGTTCACCATACAAGCCGCGGACCTATTCTGAAGTTCTAGGCCTACTACATCTGTGTATAACTTATACTGCTTTCTTTGTTTGTTGACAGGGTAGATTTCTGCTTGCTGCTGCTAGTGGCCGTGTTTTAGCCCGTTCGTTCCATTCAGTCCTGCATGTTGGCTATGAAATTATTGAACAAGCACTTGGTACTGGAGGTGTACATGTTCCAGAAATTCAACCCGAAATGACATGGAATCGCATGGAATTCTCTGTGATGTTGGAGGATGTACAGGCTCATGTTGCACCAACTGATGTTGACCCAGGAGCTGGACTGCAATGGCTTCCAAAAATCCGGAGGAGTTCTCCAAAAGTAAAGCGTACTGGTGCTTTACTTGAAAGAGTGTTTATGCCTTGTGATATGTACTTCCAATACACGAGGCATAAAGGCGGAACTACAGACCTGAAGGTTGACACAAGATACTTAAAATTTTCTATTGATTTGATTAATTAATGTAAGGTGTGTACTTTTTACTGGAAGGGATAAGTGGGTAGGATTTCTTTATGATGCAGATGAAGCCTTTGAAAGAGCTCACCTTCAATTCCCACAATATAACAGCAACAATGACATCTCGACAATTTCAGGTTATGCTTGATGTGTTGACTAATCTTCTTTTCGCTCGACTTCCAAAGTAAGGATGCTCTTTCTTGTCCTCTTATTTTCGCTTTTTCTATGGGAATATTTCTCTGCTTTTCTTCCATTTGATTGTGCTTGTGGTTGCTTACTGTTGTACTCTTGTCTCTTAGCATATGCCTCTTGTTACAGTTCTAGCTGTCTACTGTTGTTAGGCTGATAAAATTGAGACGTATTGTGGTAGTAATTGAGGTGTTAATTTACCTTTACTCCCAGGCATATAAATCTCTAGACACTTGCGTTGTTGGCCTGGGATAAATGTTTGGCTCTTTATTCATGCGTTTGAAGTAACTTTTATGACTTCCTGTGTTCAGTTTCTATTACATATTGCTTTAAGTAAGCCATATATATGTATATTTCTTCCTTCAAGCATAATTTTTCATTCCTGAGGATTAATTTTTCTCTCAATATTCAAGCTTTTGAAGTAAATTTTAAGAGGTGCAGCAGGTGCTGTGCTTAATTTCTACTGCAGATTGCTTTAAGTAAACCAAGAGGTCCATGCCCATTTATATGGCTTCTTGCATGCATACTTTGCATTCCTGGGGCTAGGACATTTTGTGCTTCTTGACAAAGTTATACAAATTTAGGGCTTCATCTCCAAACTTGTTTTATTAGCTTAACATTAGTTTATTTAAGTACTTTGCACTTCCAAAAGTTCTGAAAGCACACTCAATGGAATTTTTCAGCCAGTTGTTAGAGTTATTTGACGCAGTCATTTTCTTACTCTCAGAAGTAATTTGGTTAAGGTGTGTGATCCAGGCCTCGAAAAAGTTGTCTGTCTTATCCTGCTGAAGATGATGAAGATGTAGAAGAGGAGGCAGATGAGGTGGTTCCCGATGGTGTTGAAGAGGTAGAACTTGCACGAATCAAACTCGAACACAAAGAGCGGGAGCAGAAGTTAGTTTTGGACGACATAAGGAAATTGTCTACGTATGTTGATCCTTCTGGAGACGTATGCCTGGAGAAGGAAGGCGACCTGTGGATGATAACTGGTGGACGGTCTGCATTGGTGAGACAGGAACCTGTGAAGTATCTCTAAATTTGAAGCTCTAATAATATAAACTCCTGCTTTTTGCAAGTTACTAGTATCTCTAGAACTGGTTACTAGTTCTATGTAAATGCAAACACCTACTTATGTTCTACAATGTGGCGTCTGGTGACCAGTACTGGCCTAATTACTTTTTGTTCAGCTATTAGCATACAGGCATAATTTCCAACTGGCCTATTTTATAAGGAAAACTGTCATCAAAGGTGCCAAAATAAAAAAATGATACATGAAGGATCTACAAGTATTAAGCTCCCCAAGAATCAAAAAATCCTTTTTCTCTTAGCGGGGTTAATTTCATAAAATGTAGCATGGTTACTGCACCACTTTGTTTCTCGACCAGTTATCCATTTGCCAACGAAAATAGGAGTTTTGGTTTGAAAATTTAGTTGATCCCCTAAAATCCGTTTGTAAGGAGATCAGAACTTAACTCTTGTAGTGGAAAATATTCTCGGTTTCCATAACTCCTGTTACTAGATGTTGTGGATTCTGTAGCAGATTTATGGTGATATATTAAGTTCATGGACAGACGTGTGCATATCAATGTTATGTCTTGGCATCTGTTTTTCTTTGTAAGCTATTAGTACGTATTTAGTCTGAGCACTACGAAATTCACATCTTCAGGTGCACAGGCTAAAGAAAGAGCTTGGGAATGCCAAAAAATTAAGAAAAGCTGCTTCTGCTTCATTAAGGATGGCTCTGCAGAAAGCTGCACAGCTACGACTTATGGAAAAAGAGAAAAACAAAACTCCATCCTCTGCTATGCGTATTTCTATGCAAATGAACAAAGTGGTTTGGAGCATGCTTGCAGATGGTAAATCTTTTGCTGAAGCTGAGATAAATGACATGGTGAGTGTCAATAGAGTTTAAAAGCTTTCTTATTGGAGTGCCAACGTAGGAATTGTTCGTTGTGTAAAAAAAGATGCGTCTGAACAAATTGTTAGACAAGGAGATTGCACTCTCTTACAACTTTATTAGTATATAGTTGCCAAAATCGTACGATTCACAATTCACACAAAACGATACGAATCTATAGGTGAATCAGGGTTTATATAGCATCGGCGGTGAGTCGTATGATTCACGATTCGATTCGCGATTCACACAAAAAACAATATGAATCTATAGGTGAATCAAGTTTTATCACAATCGTTGCATTTGACTAATATGAAACCCCATTACTAATATTGTTGAGGATGATATCTACATGGATGTGTTGTATCATAAATCGATCTTTTAATTCTTGTATTCTCTAAATCATAGACCGAGACAAGGCTCAAAGCCTTGAACCAACCCACACATGTTGCCATATAAGCTAGTTTAGTTTCGTACCTTGTAGGCTACAAACTTTTGTTGTGTTAGGCTAAGTTTTTATTTTTCTATCAAATCTTTAACGTCTATATGGACATATCCATCTTACTGTAGCATTCATTTTCCTACTCCCTCCGTCCCATAATATTTGTCCGGTCCGCGAAACGAAGACTACAAAATAATGCATTTCTTTCGAGAAAAAATTCAAATTTTTTTCACAAGTTAAAAGAACTCATCGAGATCTAGTAAGTTGTTGAATTTTTTCCCAACTTTTCTTGCAAAAATAGTATTATTTTTACGTCTCCGTTTTGCGGACCGGACAAATATTATGGGACGGAGGGAGTATTATGTACAAGTGTCTTTCCTATTAGACCATATGATATGATCATCAATTCATAATTGAAAACAGACTTTACTCTAGGTTTAAGCTTACATTTTGTAATTTTAAATGTATTTATATTATGTACGTGCGAAGATACATTTTCCAATGTATTTTTGAAATTTGGACCGAATCGTTATGATTCACGATTCGATTCGATTCATAGTTCGGAAAAGGGTCAATCCGATTCTCGATTCAATTCACAATTTGACAACTATCTCCAACTGACCAGGCATTCTTCAAAGGGTATTCATACTGAAGTTACTTGCTGGTGTCTGATTTTGTTAAGCCACCATTCAACTCTTGAAAATATGAGGTAGTAAACGAGCAAAGTTGAGCTGAATAGTGGGGCGTTGAACGTTGATTACTGTTCAATTCAATCTCAAATGAGCTTCATTGAGTTGATCACTTGTTGAGCTTACGTTGCTTGCTTTTTTATACCATGAAGAGTGAAAATAAGCTGATTGAACAAAATTTAGGTTTCAAAGTGGGTTTAATCTCTACTTGTTTACAAAAAACGATGATTCTTGAATGAGCTGTTGACGAACAAGAGTCAAGATCAAGTTGAGTGACTCAGCTTGTTTTACAGCTTCCCTTTAGAGTCCCTCGGTGTGCCTGGATTCTTGGATATATTCTCAGACACAGGTCTTAATAGCTATTTTATGAAGTTATATGCATTATGCAACATAGTGTAAATTTAGACTTCAGATTCCCTGAATTGAAAAGTTAAGAGGATGAGGGTTAATAGGTATAAATTCGTACTTTTGATTTTATTTCATTGGCGGAGTTATTTCTATTTGACTTGTGACATGTGTTGTATGTCTCTAAGCGATACATACTTGTCTCCCAAGAGTTGAAGTGTAGCTACGTCCAGATTTTTTTTTGTAAGTAATAGAGCCATGTTTAGTCCCCATGTTGTCCATGTCTTGTTCGATGAGTGCCGGCATCCAACCTATTCCCTTTCTACTTTATGGTTACCAAGTAGTGGTGTGGGCATGGTATGTGGTGCTATAGTATGGTGTGATGGTGGGATGTGGCAATAGTATGTAGTGCTAACTTATTGTTACGAAAATATTCTTGTGCTAAGCTAACAAAAGTGGTAAAGATGCAGGTTAGTTATAGCAATATTAGTTACTGCACAGGCATGTTCAGGTATATCAGTTGCTTTTCGTCCTTTCATTGCCCTGAGCCTTGGCATTAAAGCAAACTTAAGAATTGTAAAGATATTTCCAGTGCTCAACCAGATATGGAAGGCACCATGGAGTTATATGTTGCATTCATATGCAAGATCAAAGATATTTTATCCTCTCTCACACTTTGTTAAATATACTATGATTACTTCATCCTATGCAAAAGATCAAGAAAAAAGCAAGCAGAATACATCAAGTGGGAAAACCTCGTAAAAAAGGTGTTGCATATAATGGCCTACAATCATTACCAATTTGCTTGATTCATTATTGGTTCTTTTCTACGTTTGATGTTTTTATCTCACTTCAGACATGGACGCTCCTGAATTTTGTGACGTTCTTTTTCCGTAACAGATTCTTAGTAGTTTGAGTGGTTTTGTTAGTCCTAAAATTGTTGAACACATCTTTGAATGTAAGAAAGTAATCATTTGTTGGCATGATTGGATGCATTTAAATATTCTGATTGAGTTTAGAGTTCTGTTTGTCCTCACTCGTCATTTTGGGCCTTTGCAGATATATGATTTTGACAGGGACTATAAAGATTTTGGTGTTGCTCGGTTCACAACAAAGTATTTTGTTGTAAGAAATTGCCTGCCCAATGCCAAGTTTGACATGATTCTAGCACCATGGAATCCTCCTCCTGAATGGGGAAAGTATGCACTTGTCTCAGCCTATTTGCTGCACTTATTGGTAAATGGTACCTGTAGGTTTTTCTTCTTGTGGCTGCGTTCACTCCACTTGTTAAGGACTCATTTATCTTTCCTTTTTTTGATTCGTAGCAGTACTTTGCATCGCATATCTTTATCGTTTTCTTGATATCAAGTATTGATGGAGAGCACGTTTTATTAGTTTTATGAATCGTAGATTATTTAGGAATTACGACTTTAATTAGGATATGACTGTAAAAAAAAAAACCCGAACATAATGCTCCTAAAACTTGTTTTACATAGTTAATTTGTAACTGTCAGATCGTTAAAATAAAGGGGCTCTAGACTAGAAGTACCTTAAATACAAATACAAATATTATATATTTTATGACATAGTCTAAGTGAAGAGGTAGCCCTTGACAAAGCTCAATGGAAAAACAGGATTCATGTAGCCGACCCCAGTTGATTGGGACATAAGGCTCGGTTTGGTTTGGTTTCTAGATGTATCATAATCAAGTGGTGCACCATTTCTCCGTCCTCATTCTACGTACCCAACCCACAATGACAGAACTAGTAGTGGCCATTTGGCGGCCAAGGCCACCCCCATTTGAAAATCCAAATAATTTCCAAGTACATTTTAAAAAATATACTAGAACTTTACATGGTGGGCCCCCCATTTTATTAGGGAAAATGCTAACCTCAGCCCTAAGGGCAGAGTACTATGTAGCACGGACACGGAAACGGATACGGACACGGATACGGACACGGACACGGGACACGGCAATTCTAAAAAAATGGGGATACGGACACGGCGGGGGACACGCCACGTGTATAAATAAATAATAAATAAATATATTTACATATATATATTAAAAATTATGAACCATTGTATATGAATAAGTTCACAAATTGTATAACTTTTTTTTAAAGGAAAAATTACAGTTTAACCCAAATATTTTGAATAATTTCATATTAACCCCCAAAATTTTAAAAAATATTACATTTTGACCCCCAGCCGTGTCCCCGGCGTGTCCCCCGCCGTGTCCCCAGCCGTGTCCCCGCCGTGTCCCCTATCAAAAAATAATAAAAATTATTGGACACGCCACGTGGCGTGTCCAATACGTTTCCCCGCGTGTCCCCGCCGTGTCCCCGTGTCCCCGTGTCCAATACGTGGACACGGCGCCCTTTTGGAGTGTCGGTGCTACATAGGCAGAGTATAATAGGTAAAAAATAATAGGTAATAAGTGCATTGATATTCTAGAAAAGTGTATTGGTACCTTTGAAAATGTATTAACATCCGTGAGATATGTATTGAAATCCAAATTTGTTTGGAATTATTTTCATACTATCCTTCTCCTACTTGGCGGAGGTTAGCAAGACCCTTTTACTAGTTGTTTTTTGTTTGTTAAGAGCACCTAGATATCGTGGTGTTTTTGGGTATTATTTAGACATTTAAATGTTTTATGCCTTGCTCGGTTCCCTTTTTGGAAAAAAAATCCCAACTCAAAATATTTTCATTGCTCCTACTTTCAATCATTACTCCCCACTCATTACCCCTATCTCCGATCATTATTCTCATTTCTCTTTCTATCTCCCTCTACTCATTATCCCTACTTCCAATCGTTACTCTCATTTCTCTCTCCACCATAATCCCAAAAAAAATTCAAAAATTTCTCAAAAACTCATCCAAACACAGTATTAGATTTCTGAACCTTGAAAATTTAAAATTTTGTTGTTCATGTTGTGGCCCCCTTGTATATGAAATCCCGGTTCCGTCCCTGCCAACCCATCCTCGTTCCAGGTAACACAAATTGAAATGCATAATTTTATGGTAGAATTGTTGGCATATCAATGCTTCTTAGAAATCCATTGTTGATTATAGATCATAAGATATTTATCTGGTATGTGCATATTTTTGGAGTGTTGCAACTTACAAGTTTAGCAAATTTGGTACCTGTGAATAGCCCTTCATATTTTTCTCATCAAAACCATCTATGTTTTTGCCTTTAGAAAAGTGATGCTTCGAGTAGATGCAAAGCAGGGAGCTCCCAAGGATGGAAACTCTCCTATTGAGACATTCCAGGTAATTCCACAACTGACTTGATTCTCTAAAAAATAGGAAGGTCAGGGATTAGGGTTTTCTTTCTCCTTGTTGCACTTAAACATATGGTTTCTTTTCTTCTAGAGTCAATATACAATGGCTACCCTCAGATTCTATCATTTCTGATCCTTTATTGGGCATGAATATTGGATTTTGCAACTCTGTGCTGCTTGGATATTTTCTTCCCAGAAGTTGAAAGCTGGCTGGGAAAGAGCAGTTCTTGAAATTCCAAAAAGCATTATGTTTCGTCATTAACACCTGAGCTTTACCTTATTTTATGTAGCCGAGGAAAAAGGAAAAATTATTTGGGTATGTATGGCACTTTCTAGCCAAAGATGGGGTTGTTATGTACCATCACTCCATCAGCAAGATAAGTTCCATGCCTTGCCTTGGTTGGAGATTATATAACCCTCTCCTGTGTTATAGATATCAGATTGATTGCTAAGGAAAAAATGTACTCCAAAAAGCTTGGTCGGCCCACAAAATAGAACTTAAAAAGAATAGATTTTTGTCAAATAGAATTTGAATTTTTTTCCTTCAAAAAAAATAATTCCCAATTATCTAGTAACTTGCAGAAAAATGTGTGAATTTTTCTTGGCAAAAATTTTAATATTTTTAAGTGCTCATCTCATATTTGTCACGGGCAAAAAGCGCACCGAGGCGCAAAGTCCTGTTGGGCCTGAGGCGAGAGGCGCACGCCTTTTTGAAACAAGGCGCACCTATGCGGGAAAAAAAAGAGAAGGAAAAATAGCACACACTAATATTTCAAGTAATAAGCACTAAGCCAATGAGTTCAATTTACATTAGGTAAACCCCTGACATTAGGTAAAAATCAGCCACAAATATATACGTTTTTTCTTATTCTTATTTTTATTTTTAAAACCCCTCGGGTGGGCATTTGTTTTCTATTCTCCTATTTGTATTTTTTGCTTCTGTCACATCATACATATATACGTATGATTGTATGAGAAGAGAGAGAGAGAGAGAGAGAGAGAGAGAGAGAGAGAGAGAAGAGAGTGGAGAAGAATACCTCAGCAGAGAGACGAGAGATAGAGAGATCAACGAAGCAGAGACAGAGAGATCAACGACAGCAGCAGTGAGAGATCGTCGGCAGTTCGTCGGCAGTGAGAGATGAGAGATTGAGAGATCGTCGGCAGTGACGGATGAGAGATCGAGTGAGAGAGGCTCTCGACTGAGAAACCCTTTTGTGTTTTTTTGTTTCAAATCTAACGGCGAGGGTTAGATCTTCAAAATCCTAGGGCTGAGATCAAATTTTAAAAGAAGCGCGCTTTTATTGCGCCTCTCGCCTTGTCACTTTTCCTCGCCTCTTGCGCCTACCCTGCGCCTTATTGAAGCCGCTGTGCCTGGGCTACCCCAAGGCGCAAGAGGTGCGCTGTGCCTCACCTGGCGCCTAGGCGCGCTTTTGACAATTATGGCTCATCTTGAGGTCTGAACAATATTTTTGGAAAGGAGGAATTATGATATTTTTTAATGGCAAACAGATTAAGGCCCTGCTTGGTGACAAAGTGCATTTAGCTTGAAAGAGTACTTCATTGTGTGTTTTTTTGCATCTTCGGGGTTTGTGCCAAAAAAACACTTTTCATCGTAGCATTGATTGAGGTGTTTTTATCAGAAATTGTTTGTAGAAGCGCTTCTTAAAGTAGACACCAAGCAACATTGAACCACTTCATATTAACCTCTTCTCAACATAGCTTCGAGTAGAGAAACACTGCATGTGAAACCACAGCACTTCCAAAGGGGGTTTAGTGTTTCTCCTTGTTGATTGCGTAATTGCATCTAAAGAACTATGTAAAAGCTTCTTGGATGCTTATTTGCAGGTAGACTTAAACAATATTTGGCCTAAACTGTACTGTTGTAGCTCCCCTGGTCAAACATCCGTTTCAGTCTGGAAAAGGATTCAAATTTGGAGACATTATTTAGACTTCATTTTACTCTCTCAGTTTCTTCAAGTTTCTTTAGTGCACAGTCATGAGTCTGTGGCTGATGCCTCTTTGAAAATTGATAGGACTTGGAATCAAATCTAGACTGCAAGAATCATGCTCTATGAATTTCCTGTTTACCATGAGTCTGATGATGGTATCAGGGTGCACTAATCCAAAATAAGTTATGACTTGGAGCAATATCCACATCACGTGTAGAAATTATTTTTTGATCTTGTCCTTTGATGAATATGTGAAGAGTTTCAGTCCGAACAGAAGTTACTGTTTCCTCTGCATCGGCTTTGGTATTAAGTTGGATATCTTGTCTAACACATGACTTCATTGTGGTTCGCCCAACAGTATGTACCTGATTTGCATAACAGTATGGTACCATATATCTTACAGGTAGAGATATACCCCCTAAAGATACATTTGAGTGAGACACTGTACCATATGATATGGGGATATTTCTTTCCAGAAGAAGAACAAGACTCCCAAAGGCGGCAGGTTAGTCCTTTCGTTTTTGACGAATCGTACTATTTTTTCCATGTATAAACTAATGGAGTTGGAATACCAAATGGTGTTATCCAGGAAGTTTGGAAGGTTTCAACTACTGCCGGTTCAAAACGTGTGAAGAAAGGCTCATCTATGCATGAAGCTTCTACATCGAGCAGTCAACCAACAAAGGAATTTGAGGTGTCCTCCAAATCAAACACCTCTGGGTTAACCTTAACTTCTGGTACCAGCCAGTCTTCTAGTCATGCTGATTGCTCACAAGTAAGTTTCCGGAGCGTATGCCATATTCAGGCCTGTTTGGTTCCCGTTCCTTAGTTGCTTATTTCTCATGAATAAGTAATAAGCTAGTACAAGAATAAGCAAACTTGTTTGGTTACAAATGGCTTATTTGCTTATTTTCCATTTACCGTCTGGGCTCCCTTTCTTCCCTATGCTATGCTCCCCCGGCACAGGCCTACCACGCTTCGCGCCTGCAGCGTTTTCGCCAGACAGTCTTTTGATTGTTGGTTTCCTTTAAGAAATTGTGCAACTGGGGTGCACCAAACTTTCTTTCTTGCTTATTGCATATTGTTAAGCAAATAAGCAAGGTAACCAAACAAACTCTCAATGATGGTGTCTTGATTGAATAAAATGTCATGTATGAGGCAATTTTTGTGAAGTTTTTATAGGCTGGTTTGTTTGCACAACATTTGGGATCTGGGCGATTTTGTGCTGCATGAATCTCGATAGGAACAACTTAGTTATAACTTGAAACCACACATAGTTGTACTGAAAATGAAATACTTGCAGGGATCAAAGTTGCAGAACCTAAAAGCTAATGTTGTTTGCGGTTCAACCCCTGAGCTAAGACGATCATCGTCTTTTGATAGCACATGGGAAGAAAATGTGGCGGAATGTGTAGCTGATGAACTAGTAATACAGGTTCATTCATCAAGCGCTTCAACATCAAGAAATGGGTCCCTTGCTATTGAACAGCAAGATGAGTCCACTAGAAATAAGTCGAAAGAGACAAAATCTGTTAAACCGAGTCGTTCCTCTCATGAAGAAAAGAAGGTAGGAAAGACACCAGATGAAAAAAGATCCAGGCCTAGGAAAATGAGGGAGTTTCACAATATCAAAATAAGCCAGGTTTGTTCAGTTTCCTCTGGTAATGCTGTATGTTGCTTTCTATTGTAGTAAGATTGTTCTGTGTTGATTGTCTTATCATGCTTTTGAGTAGGTTGAACTACTAGTTACTTATGAAGGACCACCATTGTCTGTCACCGAGCTAAGGTTGCTGATGGATACATATCACCGTGTGGACTTCACTGGAACTTGGAGACGACTGTTCTCGCGAGTTAAGAAGCATGTTATTTGGGGAGTCCTAAAGTCTGTCACAGGAATGCAGGTAAGTGATCAAGATGTATATTTATTTTTCTTCCTTTTTTACAGAGAAATACAGCATTTGCTGTTAGAGCTTGCAGAAATTGTGATAATAGCACCTTCCAACATGAGACCGTGGTCCCCTCCTTTCATGGCCAATATTTTTGTTTCAGGAGGTCTTGGGCTCAAGTCTCTCTAACTTACATTTGTTTTTCATTTTCTTTCTGCTTCTCTACATGTATGGATGTTTGCACCTCCATGTGCAAGACGAGGTTGATATTGATAAACTACCAATTGTCCCAAAAGCTTAAGTTGTTAAGAAATGGGGCCAACAATGTATGTCAAGCTATTCAACACCGTCCCTCACTTTTTACCCCGTTTGTACATGTAATCCAAATATTGATAGATGGATAGAGCGGAGCAGAATTCGAAGGGGAGAGCCAGAGCTACAGAATGCTAACAGGAACAAATACAAACAGAGAGACTTGAATCAAAGACCTTTCGGAACTTGAGCTCTAATACCATGCTAAATTATCAATTGTTCCAAAGTTAAACTGTTAGGAAATGGGCTCAACCATCTATATCAATCTATCCAACATGTGTGAGGGAGGGTGTCCTAACAGCTTGAACTTTGGGAATATTTCGTAGTTTAAAACGGTATTAGAGCTAGGTTTTGGTTGGTTTTAGGCCAGATCCAGATTCTGTTCCCCTTTTGTTAGTGTCATTGGCGCACCTTATTCAATATATTGCATCACATCCTCCAATTCTTTTGTTCCGGTCGCACGTGATTTGAGTGTTTGATTTTGTTCTAAAGGACCATAGTAGTTCCTCCCAATATAGCGTACGAGCCTTGTGGTCTTCTGCATTTAAAGCCATTTGATTTTGAATATTACTATTGCCAAACCTGTTACCTACTGCTTGGTCCACAATTCTTCTTTTCCCTCTCTCAAATTCCTTAATTAATGCACAGGGTAAGAAGTTTAAAGATAAAGCACATAGTCAACGGGACTCAAGCGGAGTTGGTGTTCCAGACAGCGATCTTAATTTCAGTGACAGCGATGGGGGTTCAGCTGGGAAATCCAGTCAATACCCAATGTCCTGGCCTAAGCGCCCCAGTGACGGAGCGGGTGATGGATTTGTCACGTCCATAAGGGGTCTTTTTAATTCTCAGCGCCGCAAGGCCAAGGCATTTGTGCTTCGAACCATGAGGGGGGAAGCAGAGAACGAGTTTAATGGCGAGTGGAGTGAGAGTGATGCAGAGTTCTCTCCATTTGCCCGGCAACTAACCATAACAAAAGCTAAGAAGCTAATCAAAAGGCACACCAAGAAGTTTCGCTCAAGAGGGCAGAAAGGTCTGTTTGGTGGTTACCCATTTTAACTGTAGCAATTTGGACATTTTTCTCTTTTCTTTTCTATCCTTTCCATTCATGTCCGTTTTTCCTTTCTTTCATGCATACCTGCCGTTCCTTCAATTGGATCAAAACCTCAAAATTTCCTTTTGCCCCAGCATTGCATTTACTGAATGTAATCAAAATCCCTTGGCTACTTTTCGTGTTGCACCTTTTTTCTGTTTTCTTTCATTTTCTTTTCTCCTGACCTTTTGTTTCTTCACTTGGGCCGAAAAACCTTAAAATTTTGTTTTCCACAAACATTGCAACTACTTGGTTCAAAATTCAAAGGCCTTGGCTACTTTCTTCCCATTTGAAGGAGAATCAAACCAGGTCTTCCAGTAGATGCAGTTTTATGTTTGTCATTCATTTTGTTGTAATCTTGTTGCCATTTTATCCTGCTTTCATTTTCACCTTCACCTTCATTTTTCCCTGTCAACTGACATGAAATTGGCTCTTATGTTAACCTCGTTATTTCAAAATCTGCAACTTATCATCGTTCCTTCTGCATCCCAGGTGTATCATCCCAGCCGAGAGAATCACTTCCCTCATCACCACGGGAGACAACACCTTTTGAGAGTGACTCTTCCAGTGGGTCTTCGCCTTACGAGGATTTCCACGATTAGAGGTGCCAAAAAGCCCTCACACTGGATTTCTTCATAGGTCAAACAAGCGAAAGGCATGGAGTTCTTTTATCTCTCTTCAAAGCCGAAGCAGAGAAATTGTAAGTGATTTGACACGGCAACTCCCTTGGATGAATACTTGGAAGATTCAAGATATGTTTTCGGGCTTTTAAAATAAAAGCAGGCAAGGAAATGCTTGCATTGTGACGGTGAAATTAGTAGGAGAATCGAAGGTCGACCTCCCCTATGGACATATATTAGACTTGAATCCTTTGTTGGAGTGTGTCCGTATCCTCATCAGTGGCTATTTATATGTAAATGCATCATGTCCTTTAGCTAGGATGCAATCTAAGGGCTCTCAATGAGTTCCGCGCACAATTTTGTACGAACAGCTGTATATGAAAGTATATAAGTAAAAAATGAATGTTTCACGTGGTATCATGTATATTGCTAGTAGAGTTGCTACCACTCTCTGTGGCAAAGTTCCCTTTTATTATATATATATATATATAGCTTTCCAGACCAACTTAAGGGCATCTCGTCCAACCAAAAGTATAATTTCCGTTGCCTACCAAGTTTCTTTTACATACCCCCTCTTTTTTTTTTCTTTTTGACCAAATTTTTCCATGCCTTTGGTTAAAGGAGTTTTTCATATGCTTGGAACTACCCTGTAGAAAATGGTCTAGAAATTGAAGTGTAAGAAGCAAAGTCATTTCAAGAATAGCCCAAATACATTTAGGTGAATCCACACTACGTTTGTTGTTACAAAGGAATCACAACAGGGATCGCAGTTTGGCAGAGGTTTTGGTGGAATTGTTACAAACAAATCGCACTTCGTTTTTATGACATTTTTAATTCACTTCAATTCAGAACATGTAGACTTTGATGGTTTTTTGTTTTTCTAGACGGACTCCCTTTTTTTTTCGGTACTTAGGAATATCTAGACAGGCTTGATTGTGAAATATAGTGATTCCAATATGTTCTGCCAGAATTGCTCCAAAAAACAATTATTCTACCATGGTACACTCCCTCCCTCCCTCCCTCCCTCAATATTTGAGATCGGCAGGTTGCAGATTGGCGAAATTTGAAGGATCCAACTGTGAAGTGCAAATTTTGAGTTTCCATCATTCCGCACTACATTTGCAGCAATTATTGTCCAGTATATTTTGCAGAACATCCATAGCAATTATTGTTCATTATATTTACAGCCATCAACATAAAAGTAATCAGAAAGGAGGAGAAAAACAATATATTCAGTTGCTCCTCTCAAAACCTAAAAGAATTGCATAAAAAAGAGGTCAAACACGCGTACCCCAAAGGAAAAATTCAATACATTCCGATGAGAATCAAGCCTATATACATCGATCCTATATATAGACTGGTTAAGGCACTCAACATTTTCTAAAGAACACAATAAACAAACAAGATCTAACACTTAAATATCAACATTAAGCAACCCCGGAAGTTTAATGTCGGGCCAACCAGAAATACGTTCCCCCAGGAAGTGAGAGTCTATAATCAGTATTTATGTCATTCACATCCGAAGCTAGAACAAGGTCCCGCTCCTGCTTTTGAGTCGAGAAATATTAATTAGACATGCACATAGCAGAAAGACATAAGAGAAGCTGAAATAACATTTCTGGATTCAGGGGAGGTGCTTCGGCCATACCAAGGCACGCTATGGCCTATGGGTGCAGATAGGATCCACCTCGGCTGGTGTGCTATTGCGCAGATGGGATCCACCCTCGGCCTTGAGGATTAATTGGAAAGGTTCATTTTGTTGGGCTTATCGAGTTGGTAGTTAATTCAAGCAATCAGGTAACTCGCGGCATCAGACATCGGCAGCAATACGATCCGTGCACATCTTACATGATAAAATTAACGGCTAGAGTAATTTTCAGATTAACCTACAAGTCTACAACACAAGTATGCCCCAATCGTGTGGCTACCCCGATGTCCGATCACTAAGAATTTTGCGAGGTTTACCTAGTTGACGAGCCCCACAAAATGAACTGATCTGATCAAATTAGTGGACCTGTTGGTCCACCCTGAATCCGGAACTTTGGGTATTCCAGAAACCATACCTATGATACAAAGCTATCAGGAATGTCCATCTCAGTTTCTGAAGTATTTGCAAGCTCATCCAGGGTTTCCTGCAAACCCCAAAGCTTCAAATGAGAGTAATTCTAGATCACTTTCAAAGGTCTCATCCATACCCCTGAGGTTACCCTTCGATATGGACAATGAAAGTTCAAACTGCCCATTGCCCACAAAATAGTACATCTTAACATTCCCTTCATAGTAAACAAGCAGTAACCACACAATATGTGACTCTCCCAAGGCATTTTGTTGATTAAGTTATGGCACCTGCTCATCAATGTTGCTTGAAGAATGGACAATTCCTCCTGGAAAACTATTTGCTTCAGCAGTTCCACACAAATCCTGCACAACAAGGACGTAAAATTTTAACCACGCTATTAAGCAGTCAGAGTGTCTGTGTAGAGTGGATGTATTTTGCGTCTTGTCACCATAAGCATCAAAGGAACATTGTTGCCGAGTCTGAACTGAGCAAAATAATGAATATAACTGAACAGCCTAACTCCTCTTTGGAACATAAATGCTTGGAGTCAAACTCCATCAATAAGCAAACAATGCAATTAAGCTAGTAGTTGTAACGTATATCCTATCCCCTTTTATAGAAGCTGGAGTTAGCATTTTCCGTCGTCTATGTATCACGGACACTTCGGAGGCCGCATACTGGTATGGGACACTGACACTCTCCGGACACACTCAAATTCGCAATGCCCTATCTTTTCTCAACGTTTTTTTGCTTGGACACTCTGGGGACACTCTAAATATTGATCCAAACACTCTCAAGACACCGACGAGACACTCCCAATACACAAAGTAGTAGACTCTTGTTAAAGCTTAGATAAGTCTTTCTTTTTTGTGTGATATCTAATTTTTGTGTGATATCTAATGGTTAATTAACTCTAAAGACGCATTGACGATGAACTACCTTTTGTTTATTTTATGAATGATGTGATGATAAATAAAGTTTAAGGTACATATGGTGTTCCATGCTTATAAAAAGAGCTTTTTTATTTCTATAAAGGCATATGTAAAAGTATTTTTAAACTGTGTCCCCAAAGTCTCGTGTCCTCTAATTTTCTCAAATTTGCATGTCGGACTGTCAGTTCTACATAGACCACTGTTATTTGCAGCCTTCAAAATAAAATATAGCATAATGCACGGCTTGGCCCCGACAATATTCTAGATTCAATGAATTGCACCCATTGGCTGAGTGGTGACAACCGAGTTGAACTGTCCTACTCAGGAGCCGCACGGTTGTATCAAATAATCATTATCTTGGCAGGCGCCATTGTTACTACTCCCTCCATCCCCTAATTGTTGATCCTTTTTGGGGAGCAGTGCAAACGTTTAGATAAAAAACAAAAAGCGTATTCTTATAAATATATCTTTTCCAAGTTTTTTACACTAATTAGAAGTTCTAATTGAGATCTTTTGAATGGCGTAAAAATATTCGAAAAATTATTTACTATTATACATTATTTTTTCATCAGAATGTCGGCACGGCTCCCCCTAAAAGGACCAAAAATTGACGGAGGAAGTAATTAACTTCAGATGTCATCATGTGAAGGCCATAAAACAATTTAAGGTTTCCGAGTGCGCGCGCGCACATATATAGGTAATTTCTTGGATCTAATTTTTGATGGAAGGCATCAGCAAAGGAGAAAGACATCATGGAAATAAGGAAACCAGCGAGCTAGAACAGAGGTGAAAAAAGGTGAAAACTAAGGCAAATAGCAATAATTTGCAAAGACCATAGTGCAAGAAAAGACAACTAAGTATAGACAGCCAACAATGATAATAGTGAAGATTGATGGGATCTGACAGCCAATATGGTTGGACCTCAACTTTAAATACGCCATTTAAGTGATTTTTGTTGGGGAGATGATTGAGGGAGGAGAAATGTGATGATGATTGGCTGTGAAACACTGACCTAAAATAGCAATGAATGATTGTAAATTGACAGAAAGTGAATATCTAACAAAATAAGAAAATTCGACCACGATAGAGAAAATCAACAATACAAACGAAGAAGAACGACCTCATGACGGAAACGACCAACAATAAGAATTGAGGATATTGACGACAACAATTGGATGAAAATGAAAGACAACAAGTCTTAATTTACTACGGAGTACGGGCATAGCATGTGCGAGCGCTTGGAACGCATACTATACAATACCCAAAAATTGCATAGGAAAATGAAGTCCTCAACTTTATTAAAATGCTGATGTAAGCTGTGGACTTACTTCCTCATCTGGACTGATAGAAGGATTATCAATGACTACCGTTATGGCCTTAGAAGGGTCTTCAAGAGTGCCCTGCATTTAGCACAGATCAGGTCAGAAACTACCAAACATGCATTTACAGAAAATTTCCTTGTAAAGGACCAAAGAGACAATCATACAGGATCATCCTGGTTCCCATGGAAATTTTGTCCCTCCACGATTGAAGGCTTAATATCCATAGGGGTTTCCTGCAAACCCCAAACAAAATCCTTGGGCCAGTCAAACATCATCATACTAAATTGGCACAGATATCATGTTCATTAATATAGACTAAACCAAACCATATTACGCCTTGCATCACAATCAATTGGGGGCCAGCAGCCGGCAACATTAATCTTTTTTCTCCATTCTACGTCAACAAGGGTTTATAATTATTTAAGTTAATAAATGGGAATTGATTTCCACACTCTCCTTTTAGCCGTTCACACTCCTATTTTTGTCTTTATCCACTTGAATTTACTATTTTGCCCTTTATTCAATACACTTCTTCACGCATGCAAGGGCAATATAGTAAATTCATGTGGATAAAAACAAAAAAAGGAGTGTGGATGGCTAAAAGGGGAGTGTGGAAATCATTTTCCTAATAAATTTTATCATTTATACCACTGTATCAAATGATATTCCCCTAGCATTTCCCTTGACAGTTAATAACGCTTTGCTTTACCGTTGCATCTATGTATCTCATTGAATGTGACCATATCACCATAAAAAAAATTCTTTCAAATTATCCCCAAGAGGTACTACCCTACCAATCCACGAATGTTTTCATTTCTAACCTTCTCTCCTAATCTTACCCAGCATCCACCATACCAGTCGCGGATGAGAGGTAAAGCTAGGAGAGTTAAGGTTATTATTAATAAAATGGAAAATTGCTGTTTGCCCATAGATCCAGCTCATCTGATTCATAAAGGAAAGGACAAGGCAGGTGTGAGAACTGAGATGGGAATCCACAACGAGATTTTAGACCTGGCCTCCAAAAGAGGGAGTAATATACAATTATTGTCACACAAAACATACCGGTTCTATTTGGTCAAAACAAAGATTCCTCCCTCCCTTGTTCAGATTTCTCAGAGTTCCCTGCCGGAGCCATGAAATGATCAAATAAAACAAGGAAAGCGTAGCCATGATTTGTAACATCAAGTTCAGGATAAGAATAAAACTCGATGCAAAGCCAAGCTCAGAACATTCAGACCATGATTTTGCTGAGAAATAATATCAATAACAACATAAGAATCACCATAAAAAACAGCTTTGATTACCCAATATAACACAAATTGCTTATCCTTTGGGCATGTGGAATAAGAAACTTGGTATGCCACTTATTCTAAAATGTAGTACAATGGGTCAGCCTAAACTGATTTCAAAATCGGAACAAAGTAAACGCAATCCAGAATAAGAGAGTTTTTCCCTCTATGTGGTATATGGAGCATTTTTTCTTTTTTATAACTTTTATTTGAGCACAACGGGTACAACGGTAAGGTTGCCCCAAGGTGACCTCCTAATCACAGGGTCGAGTCACGGGAATATCCTCTCCTCTTGCTGGGGTTAAAAAACCTGTGTATATTCAACCCTTCCCCATGCAGTAGCAAGGAGCCTCATGCAGTGGGTAGCCTTTTAGTTGAGCACAAAAGCATAAAACCTAGTGTATCTGAAAACTAGTGCCATGTAGATACAAAACCAATATATACTGAATTTCCTACTAAACTCATTGCTGCTTCGTATCATTTGTTTTAAAGAACAAAACCAAGAAAAGAAATAGAAAAAAATCTTCACCGACCACTACTTATAAGAAACAACCTAAATACCTCAGCTTTCAAAACAGTGAACAAAGCTTCACCGAAACATTCCATTTGAATTAATATCAAATCCATGAAATGCATGAAGTCCCTATGCAAACAAGTACAAGCAAATTGAGCAATGGAATTCTGGTCCTTTTTCTGATCTCAAATGGATGACCTCCAAGACAAAGCAAGCAGTAGCTTTCATAACCAAGACTATACAGACCTTGTTTGCCCACATAAGTCCACACGCATTGCAAAGTGTTCTAGGTCCAGCAGGGCCACGACGCATTGCAGGAGTAGAATTTTCACCAACACCACAATGCTGACATCTTCGAAAACTAGAATATTGCAGAATGAACAGCTGATATCAGAATAACTATTGACAGCTGTAAAGAATAATCAGGAAGAAAATGAAGGCTTGGAGTCAAGTTAGGTTCAACTCACACAGTTTCTGGACAAGGTGTGCCATCTCCTTGAAGGCAAGTGTTGGTCGAATCCCAACTAGAAGATGCTGAATTTCCTTTTAATGAAGCAAACTGACCATTTTTGCGATGCATCCTTTTAGGAGGATAATACACGTGGAAGAAAAGTTAATAGTCACAAATGACAACCCTTCCTTCATTGGAACAATCAATATAAAGTTCACTGGAATAATCAACCTTCAACCCACATCCAAATTACAAGTTCAAACCATTAAATAATTCTACCAAAAAAAGGTCCCACTGAAGGGTAACTTGAAACAGAACAATGTTGGTTTACAGAAAAGACTTATTAGGTCTTCTCGCAGGGAACACACTGAGACTGAAAAGAGAAATTGCTTGTATATTGACGTTCATTATTTGTGAATTCAAGCCCTAACTTTTATATTTGTCCATAGCCTAGAAAGTGCATCGACCAAAATGCACTAACCAATACAGAGAACATTTCATGCCACAACTAAACTATGACAACCAATTAGAATAAAAAATAATGACCATGGATACATGCAATCATCTGCAAAATGCATCAAGAAAGTCTAGCAGGTAGTCATGCTGAAGGCCTCTAATTCCCATTGCACTGCTTCAGCCAACCCAAAGACATCTTTAGGTCCTTTTGAGGAAAGCAACGCTCACTGACATCTCATAATTATTTCGCACATACCACATATTATGTCCACAATTGCGATCATTACTTTCTTTTCTTTTGTTGGGGAAGCGGGGACATGGTGCTAGGAAGGGGACAAGTTCAATTTTTTGCTCCGGTACTTCAAAGAACAGATCATAAATGCACAGTGGTTATGTCATATCTGATCTGCTCTACTTGCAGCACAAAGAAAAGCATTTTAAGGTCTATATTATAAAGGTTCTAGTTCAAAAGAAAAACCAAAAACAGGTTTTCAACATTATTTGAGAGAACATTTTTATTTGCTAATCGTCCATCAAATTCAACATGACGGTTGAGTCAAAGCTTCTCAGTTCTGAAATGTTAAGCCTCCCCGGAACTGGAAGATCCCTGCTCCTATTTTAAGATGTATAGGTTGAATGATCTTCCTATGTTTCCGTGGGATTTTCCCATTTTACCTGAATGTTTTCCTACCCTTGCCGTATCCTCTGATTTTGGTGATAACATCTCACTCCCCAAAAAGAAATCTGCAGCATTTAGGCCGAAGTAAATCTAAAGATATGCTTGAGCTTTCAAAAGAAATACCTCCATTGAGGTGCTTTCATCTTTGTCGTCATACATAACCTTCCTTCCCCACATCAGGGTGCACCAGGTTGGAAGATCATCAAAATAGTATGTAAAAGTAATTTACACTATAAAACATCATACCATAACAATGGTGTTTCACTATTATTTTAAATGCATAACCAGCCTGCCCCACACGTGAACGTGGCTATGGGTTTGGAGGTCGCAAAACAGAAAGATAATTTAAAGTAGTTCTATGGGAAAAGAGAACAGCTCGCACAACATTGATCTTTCAAATTGCAATTGCAGATGTGCAAGAGGCAACAATTCAGGGAACTTATTGATCTTTTTGGGTCAGCGAGCAAACAATCTTAATTCAACCTAGAGCGTGACTAGGGCTGAAATGTACACATTGAGGCCCTCTAACATGCACTTGTTATATCCTTTAGATTTGTCAAATGATGCATCTTAACCCCCTATAGGGCCTCCAAATGATTGCAGGTCACCAAAGCCGTTTACATGGAACTTGGCTTTAATTTGGAGGTTTAGAGAGAAGAGACAGGAACGTAAACTGAGTGAGCCAAAGCCAAAGTGCCAAACAAACAGAGAGAGGAGAACTCACAGTTCCACCTGATCCCCGCTCGAGACTGGGACAATGTGCTGGGACGGTGGTGATGCATTTTTCGCGGTCATGTGCAGCTACGCACATATCTTAGGGTACAGATGAAACACTAACCAAGTAACTTTGCATTCGTACTTAGTTTTCGAAATTGGTTATCAATATAAGGATTTTATAACTTTTTTAAGCAACTTTTGTACACAATGAGTTCATTCTTTCAATCAGTGACGATGTATTCGAGTTATTTAAATGGACCACATGTGCTATTAAAAGTTGAGATAGTTAGTACTGAGACAAGACGAGCTGTGCTAAACATTGTTGTGCATGCGCTTCGCCCTCATGGAATTGAATATAAAAATGATGTGAACATTCTACACAATGATATGCAGGATTGTGGCCATAACAGATTGCAACTGTATTGACTAATGAATCCCTGATCTTGTACACAAACCATAGTAACCATGCTAGGGAAGATTCGAACTTTGGACTAAAAAACCTGGATTCATCACATCGAAATCAGCCGTACAGATAACCTACCAACATGTTTGATGCATTTAATAGCCAGAGTAAGGAAGCAGATTGCAACACAGGCTATATTTACCTTTGAGCAACCTCCTTTCGCACGGTGTACCTGATTTTCTTATCAAAACATCTCTCCTTCCGTTTTTCACGGAACCTAACCAGCGAGGCAATTCTTCGTGAAAGATTTGAGTGCTTGGGGTTATTATCCACACCCTAAAATATTACACCACAAAGGTCAACATAGAATTAAAGTAAGAAAAATAGTAGCTATCTCAGTGTTTCCCACTCCAAAATTACCTTCTTGTTTGAATCAAATGGAACATCAAATGTAGGCACAGCAGTAGGTATTTCACGCCCTCCCAAAAGCAAGAGCACTGTTTGCACCTGTACATTTTCAATGAGCTGTGAGTTGCATGGAAATGACAACACTCCATGCTAGACATTTTTTGAGACATACTCCATAGAAGACATTATTTAAGGATGACTATCGAGTAGTGCACTTAATCAAAGACCTAAGATTTTCGCTAAATAATAACCTGATAAGTACTTCTTTTGTCCAAATGATTTGGCTGGTTACCTTCTCATCTATCAACAAAAACCAAGTGTAGAGTATCCCAGCTTATAACAGATGTCGCTTTTTGGAGAGACGTTCTTGGGCTAGTTTCAGAAGAACCATCATCTTACCAAGTGAAAACACTTATTTGCATGACATCCACATTTGCACAGTAATCATCATTGATACAGAAAGCAGGATACGGGGTAAGGTTATGTAAGATGGGTTTATGACTCTCATGTCTCATCCACCAATGAGAAGCAAATGTCAGCTCAAAATGCCCCACAAAAGATTGAGTGAAGGGCGAAAGACATCCATAGACCCTTACTATCAGAAACACATCAGCTTTTCCCTAGGGGAGGATATACTCCTACATGAAATTTCCCACATCACAGTTTCTTTCAATGTTTCCAAAGGCTAAGTCGAGGCTCACTTTAACGGCAGACTTTACAAAAGAAAAAAGCTTCAAGGCTTCCAAACTTGTGCTATACCCTCCAAAAGTGTGTGCCTTGTCTGTTGTGGGTTTGCAAAGTGCGCCTTCTTCCCATTTTTACGCATTTCATGCAATGTTCTAAAATTCGCTCTGCGCTAGTCGGGCGGTCGGCCACCTTCGAGCGATTAATCGGATTAATCGGCAATTAATCAGTGCATATTAATTAGTAATCGGCGATTAATCGTTATTCGGACCTAATCGGATAGGCCCCGTCAGCTATTAATCGGTGATTAATCGCCGATTAATTCCTTGTTTTAGAACACTGATTTCATGTGAAGCGTACACTTTTTTGGAAAATGGCCTAGAGAATTTTACTCTGCTTCCCTCTCACCCTATCGATCTTCAGATTCTTTACTCGGAGTGCGAGTACCTATTTGATCAGGGACAGACACAAGATTCCGCTGGGCGAGCATTCAAAAAAGTTGGCATTGTGAAAGCAAATATCAATTTATCAATCCTGTACATCTATATCTATTTCAGAAGGCAAAATCTAGACCAAGAGTTTGATTTTGGTTGTTAGTATTTTTTGAAAAGAAAAAAGATCTTAGACGTGGGTGTTAGAGAGTTAGAAAATTGTTGGGCGGACGAGTTTAAAGTTCCAAAAAACAGAAAAACTACTATAATTCTAAAGAAATTCTGAAACTTGGGTAGGGCCGTCACCCGGGTTCATCCGCCCTCAATCTGACCTCATATTGATAGTACAGAAACCTACTATCCGAGAGAAAAATAACCAAAGTCGTAGTATGGCTGTATGGGTATGTTTTTCTTACAAAAATTGTGTACTAAATAGAGGTGACATGTAGACATTTCTCGAGCTTGATAAGATGAATGAGCTTTAAATTACATAATTAGATGAACATATCTACTTCTAGGTTTCGAGGGGCTTTTATGACTTTTTCTTTTTTTATAAGTTTGGATAAAGCGCTTCGGATTGCCATTCCCCTTTAAAAAGAATAATAGCCTTAAAACTGCTGTGCTTAGATATTCTTTTACTCTTCTCCAACTTAAACAAATATAACAAAAACAATAGAGTACTCAAACACCATACAATAACTGCCATTTATCCAGAAATAATACAAGAGCCTAAAAGAAGATAGTATAATCTGAAAAGGAATTTCATAGGGATTAGATTGAATTCATTTTGGGGCATACATGAAAAAAATATGATTTGTTTCTCATTTTAGGACAAGGCCCAGGGTATTTCCATGAGGATCCATTTGATTGGAGAAAGATGATAAAAAATGAAAATGGTAGAAAGTCAAATTGAAGTAAGGAAAGCCAAGAAAATGTTTTTGAAAGTAGAAGTCACAAGAAAATAAATTGGTTATGAAAAGTTATTAGAAAATTAAAAAAATAAAGTAGACTAAAATTGAAATCGAATTCATAGCAGTGTTACACAGTTACTAAATTTCCATGAGTGTGTTCTGCAGGAAACGTAATGCGCACTTCATATCCATAAATGAGTTGTACCAGAAATCATACACAAAACTACTACTACACCCTAATCAAACAAACCCCAACTAACTGAAGGTAGCAGTTATCGCCACGGCGGACCAGCCCCCACCGAAAAATGGTTTTTCTTCTTTTGCATTATAAATTGTCTTGCATAAATTATTCTCTTTCTAATCACTTCAACATCTTTTGTATCTCATTTCATTCTTTACCTTTATTTCAAACATCAACACAACGCATTGACCAGATGAGATGTAAAATGCAAAAACATAGCCAGCAGGCCCAGCACCCACTTTTTGAAGCTCACTAACGCAGTACTAAGGAACGTCCAAAATTAGAAAATGGCCAAACCATGGGCTATAACTCGAAGGTCGTCTATTCCTCTCTGTCGATAGGACCCACAATGCCGCTATAACTTGGAGATTTACGAATAAAATTCGGAAAACAAACTTCTCTTTTTTCTATCGGAGCAAGATTACTCAATACTGATGTTTTAATTATTGCGCATTGAAGTTGCTCTTAAATTCTATCGGATGAGACAATGGAAACAAAGAAAGCATCAAACCTTTAGTGGTTTGTTATGATACTGTATAGGGTACTTTCATCGTAAATATGCTAGCTTAGTTATTGTTTTCAGCACAAAGGTTATTATTAGGGAATGACTTCGGTGTCCCCGGTCATTTTGGGGACACCGTAACTTTTGGCATAATAAAACCATTATAAGCATAACCAAATTCATTACAAGTATAACCAAAACCATTATAAGCATAACCAAAACCATAACAAGGCATAACTTGGTTGGTTATGCCTTGGTTGATTTTTGGTTATACCTTGATTGGTTTTTGGTTATGCCTTGGTTATGCCATGTTATGGTTTTATTATACTTGTAATGATTTTTGTTATACTTGTAAGGGTTATGTTATGCCAAAAATTACGGTGTCCACAAAATGACCGGGGACACCATAGCATCATCCTTGCATCGCGGTTTATTATCAGAAACATACAATAAAGGCGTGTTTAAAAGTTGCCCCATTGACGCTAATTCCTGGCTCCCCTCCTAGGGTTCTTTTCCTGGTAGGACATCTGTCTTTCATTAGATATCCGTAATAAGTACATCCATTCGTCCAGTCTACTAAGAAAAGACGTGAAATTTTCCGTTTAAAAAATAATCTTCCGTGCATAATTTTTTTAAAAAAAATTTCTTGATATCAAATTCAAGATCACTAATTTAGTTTCAAGAAATCTTAAAAATTATCTACAGAAGTACTTTATTTTTTTATATGAAAATTGAGCGTCTTTCGTAGTGGATTATATTTACAGGAGGAGTTGTGTCCTTAGCATTGGTAAGTGTTGTGTCCTTAGCATTATCTAAAAACATATACTCCTCCTACTTAGTAGGAGTAGTAACTAGTAACTGGTAAACTATAAATTTGAATACAGAAAGCTTTTAACCTGATTTCAAAAACAATTGCACTTCTAATTTTAAAAATTAAATCCGTACCATTCACTTTAAATCAAAGCCTGAAATGTACCTTCTCTGGCGTAACAGCAGGAAACACATAAACCTCTCCTTCAAAAGAGAGAGTCAGCTCACTAGTCCTTGACGCCGCCGCCGCAGCAACCCCGCCTCCGCCACGTCGACGGCGACGGCGGCGCCCGTCCGAAGCATTCACCGGCGCCACGTGTCCATCCTCCGACTCCCCATCAAACCCTCCATCGTCGTCGTCGTAATCACCGCCTCCGACGGCGTCATCGTTTTCCTCGTAGGGAAAAGCTTGAAGTGGCTGGATATTGGCCGCCTTCATCACCAATCGAAGAATTGTTACGACCACGACATCAAACCGAAAGGTCCGGAAATTGAAACGGAAACCCTAGTTCTTTTTTTTCTTTTTTTCTTTTTGAAACTGAAATTCTCTCGGCCCTGTTTCAACGGATGAACGTTATTAGACAGTTTTTTCCAGTATCGAAAGCCATAAATATGTTTAATCGAATATAATTGAAGCGAGAGCCAGCGAGAGAGAGAGAGAGAGTGGGGGGAGGAGAGAGAGGAAATGGAGGATGATGAAGAAGGAGAAGACAACAGGGGAGAAAAGTAAATACCCGAAAATAGCAAAGATTTGCAGGTTGTGCCCCTGTGCTTTTCCTTGAAGATACTCAAATTAGTAATTTCTATAAAAGATTTTCCCAAAAAATGAGAATGTGATGACGTATCTCGGGCAGAGGGAAAATTTTCGGCGCCGGGTGGGTATATTCTACGTGATACCCACTTGGCACATTCGAACCGTCCAATACACATCGTGTGATGACGTTAGGTGAGAAATTTCTTGCGGTGGCCTATTGCGGGCCCACTAATTTAATACTTACATTAGGGGTGTGCAAAAAACTCGTAACCCGATCCAACCTGAAGGGTTTTCGAGCGGCTCCAAACATAGGCTACGGTCGGGTATGGGTTGGGTTCTGTTAAAAAAATGAGTTTTGGTTCGGATTTCAGGTCTGTGCGTTTTTTACCCGTGGGAGTCGGACCTGACCCAACCAACTTCAAACCGGCCTACCCAACCCGATGAAAAAAATCGGACTTGCGGACGGGCCTATACCATCAGTCGATTCAGTTGCGGGCCTGTATTTTTCGTACCCGACATGATCGGGGTTTGGTTGCGGGTCATACCCTACCCACCCGCCCTGTGCATACCCCTAACTTACATAGTAATTTATTTTTTTCAAGATAGAAGTAAATCATGTAAAATATCGATTTTTTTTTTTTTTATCCACGTAAAATATGGATATTTGAAATACGTATATTTTTACTTTTACCGTAGAAGATAGAACTATAGAAGTACTTGATCATATGAATATTAATATCCGATCAGAATAATTTTGGCGAGTGTTTATTTTTTTTAAATAAATGAACTACCACGCTGGATGGCCAGGATGGGGCCTATTTGTTTGAAGATAAAATGTGTTCTTGGATAAAGTCGGCTCCAGTGCTTTCTTCCATGTTTGAGTAGCTTTCGGAGGAGATAGATTATATGTATGCTTATCAGTGTAATTTTTTTTTGCTCGGTACTATAACTCTGGCGCATGTGACCCTTTCCAATCATCTTCGAATTTAACTCGAATAAGAGCTCTAAAGGAGTTCTTCTTTTTGCATGTTGGTTCGTAGTTCACGCGGGTGGGTTCTGGTTCGATAAACATGATTTTCCGCATGATCAAGGCACTGGCGAGCTTTATAAAATAAACGATTTTGATCATTATTGTAGGCTCGTTCTAGACCCAACAAAAGCCAAACTGGACGAGACAACATTAACCCAGTTTTATTTACTTCTTTCGTCTCAAATTCTTGCTCCTCTTTGTTTTTTGGAATTCTCGAAAGATTAGTTATATCTTTTAATTTATAATATTTTTTATATCAAATATGGATATTGTTTGATAGATCTCAATGAGCTTTATTATACAAAGTTTTTAAAATCACCTAAAAGATTATAGATCGTATGATATAATTAATTAAAAAATGACACGCATTCTCAAAGAAGATCAACATTTTGGGTCAGAGAGAATATATTTGGGGATTGGATCCGGTCAATTTGACTTTGGACCAATTCAGTCCATTTAGTGCATTCGAGTCGTGCAAAAGTATTTTGAACGGCTCAAATTTAAAGAGGGTATTTTTGAACTCTTTAAATCTGAGCAGCTCAAAAAAATTTTGCACAGCTCGAATACACTAAATGGACTAAACTGGTCCGAAGCAAATTAAGAGCATCTGGTCCATGGTGATAGTGGAAGTAGGCCCCTCAGGTGAAAGGAGGTGATGGTTGTAAGTTTAGGTGGACCCACCAAATGGACGCAGCGGATTAGAACGCACGCACTGGATTAGAAAAGTGATCCAGGAAATGGTGTATAATGATTGTAGCCGTGGGACAAAGATTGCTGTCATCATGTTTGAGGATTGGGGTGATTGGATAGGATATGATGTGATATGAAGGTTGTGTGGGAGAGGCAGGATTTTTTGTGTCGAAAATCTCCGTGCCTCTGTCTTGGGAGGTTTTTTGGTCGTTAGATTTTAAACATAAAAAAAAAATTACATAATCCAACGGCCGAAAAAATCTTTTGATACAGAAACACAGGAATTTTTGGAATAAATGAGATCGGACCCCAGTGTGAGAGATATATGGAGTAAAATAGGATAGTATTGCTCTGATCTCAAATAAATTTTTATTTTATTTGGAATGTTGGAGATAGGGTATTGAAGCCTCATACTCCATTAATTTTGGATTTGTAAAGGAGTTTAAATTCTGGATCCCACCCTACGTATATTGCAGTAATCTTAGCCGTTTATGTTGTAGAGCTTGCCGAATAATAGACTTTCACAGAGGATGAAAAACGGAAAACATTAGGAAGAACCGATTTTACATCCACCCTCCAGTCTCCACACCACATTCGGACATTCCACTTCAAAAATTTCGACTCATCGGGCAATCTCCTACAGGAAGGCATTTTAACTTCGAAAGAGTCGAGTGTTGGGGAGCGTTTACTGGTTTTTCTGAATTAAAAAAAGCAATAGCGTTAGCTTGTTTTTCGGCTTTTGTTCCGATACGAAAAGATATTGGGATCCGGTTGTTTGTCTAAGGCAGCTAAGGTTCCGTTTCAGAAACTTTATAGTAAAAAATAGGAGTAAGTATTTATTTTGGAATTTTTTAAAGAAAAATAAGAAGGGTTGCTCCACAAAACCCAAATTAGCATCTTATTTCACATTTTCAAATTTTTTTGCACCATATTAAATATCTCAATGAGATCTATCAAATAAGATCCATATTAATAGGAAAATTATTTGTGCAAACACATGATTTTTGAGCTTGAAGTTGCCTTAATCAAAAAATAAACACTTACTTCTTATTTTGTGGAACAAGTCTTATTATTTAGGGGTGTTTAAGAAAACCGCCCGAACCGTATCCGATCCGGACCGAACTGTCCTATTTGGTCTGGTTCTGTGGTTCTATGGTCAGGTTATGGTTCCAAAAAAATAAGAACCGTTAATTTTGGTTCGATCACTGGTTCTCAATTAAAGAATCGTGGTTAGAACCGGACCGGACCGTTTAAAACTAATATATATATAAATAAATATATGTGTATAATTTGGTAGGTTAATATCTTTCTTGCTAAACTTACTTTGTTTAGAGTTGAAATCTCATTTGTTAGGAAACTTTTATTTTCTTCATTTTTTTCCTATTCTAATAGATTACCTTCCTAGTCATTCAATTCTTTGCAACCTTATTTAACAGATTAGTCTTTACAATTTTAATCTCACGTCTCTCTTTCTCACACACTGGTGATAAGTTTGGATGCTAATTGGATAGAATTGGAACCGGAATCGAACCAAAACCGGACCGGTTTTGCGGTTTGGTTCTGGTTCCCAATTTCCTAGAATCGTTTGAAATGGTCCGGTTACTGGTTTTCTAGAGAACCGGACCAATCCGAACCGTGTACACCCCTATTATTATTGAACAAAAAATAAAAATTTATTCAAGTTCTGAAACGGGCTCTAAATATCTAATTAGAATTAAACATGTTTCAGAAAAACAATCTTACAAAGCGTAGAATATACAATATCATGAAAGTGTGGTATTGTCAATTCGATCACTTAAGAGCATTAGAGGAAATTATTATTCATACAAATTCTCTATTTTTGTCTCTAAAATCATGTTATGAATAAGGAAACCTTATATTGATATTCTCGTGAGGATGGTTGGTATAATTAGCAAAAGCTCACAATTATAAAAATGTAATTTGAAAAGGTGAATAGTGTTATAGAGACGATCCTCTATATTTTTCTCTCATCCTCCAAATATAGAGGATCAAAATTTTAATAATCTTGTATGGAGGAGGGTTGAGACTGAGAGGATGGGTTAAAGTGGTTTTGAACTCTCAAATAGAGATATAGAGTATGAGTTGGAGCATCACCTCCAACCAATGATGTCAAATGTGACATGACATACAAAGTGAAAGAATTGGCATGTGAAGCAACTTCAACTAAAATGCCAAATGCTTATGTGTCACTAAATATCCACTCTCTAATGTCAAATTTGACATTGATGTCAAAATTTATCTTTCATTACTTTCTCTCCAAAACTTTCTCAAATAATAAATTTAACATGATAGTTGAAGTGGGCAACTTCAATATGTCAAATTCAACATGTTAAATTGTCACATAAGCCTTCAAAAAAATTAACACCATCAATTTTGAAGTCAAAGTTGGAGATGCTCACTAATAATCGGATGAGACTTATATTTTTATCCACTATTAATCTTGTCAAACAAATGTCTGGTGGCTAAAAGAGGGAGGTAACTTGAGGGGTCATTACAATTCAAGGAGTAGAGGAAGGAGGGAAATGAGCTTATTATAAATGCAAGGGGATGGGTTTCCCAGTTAGTACAAGCTAGGTCCCTCGTAGCACTTGCTAAAACCACACTAACTACACAAAGTATACACAAGCACGACATTGGTAGGACCAATAAACGTGTCGAATGAGCCAAGCAGTTAATCGATCAAATATGATTTGAAAACTTAACCAATCTCAGATTAGATTCAAACTTTAGGGCATGTTTGGATGGGGCATAAGGAGGGGATAATAACTAATGTGGGGGATTAGAAAATTAATAACCCCGTAGCCTTGGTTTGGCTGGCCAAAAGGGGAGGGGTGTTAGTTTATACCCCTTCCGATTTAATACCCCCTAGATCCCTTTGGGGGATAATTTTTGGATAGATTCTGAGGTGGTTATAATTAATACCCCCAATTCCCCTTGTTTTTTTTTTTTTTACCATACAAACCCTCTTATTTTATTCCCCTCCATAAATAATACCCCCAAATCTAATCCCGCATCCAATCGGGAACTTAACTTCTCATACAGGAACTTAACTTCTTATGAGGCAAGCCAATCTCAAAAGAGTTATAATCAAACAAATCTTGAATTGATTGAACTGTGTCCATTTATAAGCCGAACAGAGAGTATATTAACCTGTTCATTCTAGATTTGAAGGCTTAACGAAGTTCAACAAAATGATATGCTTGGTATCTTTTAATGAGCACACATAGCTCAAACTCGAATAGTTTGAGTGGTTTATCAACCCTATAAATCACTTATACAAGAAGCAAAATAGTAAACAATCTTACTCGCCGTTCAAAAAAAAAAAGTAAACAATCTTACTCCAGTTTCGTGGATCCTTCATAATTTGGTAGAATCACTTGCTTCAAAGCGTTGAACTCAACATTGCCTCAGTATGACAATCAGATAGAGTTAATGATGTAATTTCCATTTTACCCCTACCAGTTGGATTTGAAAAAAACTGAACAACCACCAACTCCAATGGCAATCCCTGGCCCCACCTTCCCAGAAACGTAGAAACAAGAAACTAGCAAAGGCAATATAAATTTAAAGTCACTAAAACAAAGTTTTCATGCTCAAGTTTTCTTCTCTTATGAGAGTTATATGTGATTAGTGAGAATCTCTCAAGTTAAACTCTGCAAAGTACAGAACACACAAGAAAAGGGCCCCTTGTATAGATCAAGACTTATCTGTACAACCGATAAGAGAAGTCTTAAAAAGTAAAAATTTTGATAATTCTTCTACTCATCAATGACATCCGAGCAATCAATTTGCCTGCTTTTTCGTAAAAGCCTACCGCTCAGATGCTAAAAGTGCTGGCGAAAGGAAGGAGATCAATGTGTGCGGATGGGGGTTCCATAGTCAGAACTATAAGCTACACCTTCACTCTGTTTATGAGGGAGAAAAAAAGCAAAAAAACAGAAATAACCGGTTAATATCGCAGAAGAGCAAAAACCAACGCCAATCAGCAGTTTCACAAAAGTGAAATGCACGCTATACACTTCCGAAATGTTTACCTGTTCAGCAGGAGTCAGAGCATTATCATGTGTTTTCTTAGAAAGATCCCTCATAGTCCCCTGCAAAGTTCCATATGTTGAAGGTGAGATACAGAAACTCCACAGTCAGCAGCAGAAATGTCTTCAATAATTTTAATTTCTTTGGAATTCAGATTTTCTTTTTCAACCTATACATGTATAAACTTATATATCTACATGATAGAAATTTTATTTGCAGCCCTAGACCCATATGGAGCATAAAAATATGATATTACTGATAGTAAGGTTTAGGTGACACTCAACATCGACATACTAAACCTAAAATAGAAGGCAACTCTGAGCTCGTGGAACGAACTTTCAAAGATTACGCTGTAAAGGAGCCAACTTCTGCTACTTGGGGCCACCTGCACAAGATAACCATGCTTCTTATGGGTCTTGGCATTGTTCGTTCTGTGCATTCCAACAAGGGGTTCTTAGTCATCAGAAGAAAAAAAGGAGCCAGCTACCTATAGAGCCATCATCCAGAAGCTTTTGATAAGTTTGGTGTGGTAAACGGCAGGGGAAATAGTTTATGACAAATTTATCTTTTAAACTGAAAAATAACGTATGGCCACAACCCTTTGACCAACAAAAATTACACAAGTCCACAAAAAGTTTCCTTTCTGGGATGCAAGAAAAAGACCACAAACACTTTTAGTTTTAAGACTAAACAAGACGTACACCAGTTCAAAACAAAGCAACTCAGGACCTTAGATGTGGTGATCCTCTTCTCTTCAGAGACACTGAACTGAAAATTATAGGCCTAATAATTATCTGGTCTCAAGACTCTCAATAAAACCAGGAGAAATATTTCCTCTGACAAGGGGGTAAAGAAATGCACCAGTTCCAGGAGACAGATTTCTCAAGCATTACAAGCCAAGCCTTGTTTGGCAGTATAATTAGGGGTTATGTATGTGCAAAAACCAACAGCGAAGACAGCATGTACGATAACTATATCGAATGGGGAGATGTGAGATATCTACCTTGTTTGCCCAGAACAGGCCGCATGCATTGCAAAGAGTCTTCGGACCATCTGGCCCCCGCCGCATCATTGGAGTCGCCTTAGAACTAGTGCCGCAATGATTGCATCTAGACATACAAACATAGGATAGAAACAGTAACCAATCACATAGCCCATTGTAAGACCAAAGACTAATGAGAGCTACAATATATAGACGTCATCGGACAGGGCCACGCTGGCAATAAAATACTGAACTGCCCGGGCAAAAGGAAAAGGATATATATAACAAGGAAAGAAAAACATAGGAACAAGAGATATTATAAAATGTTGTCCAATAGAGCAGAGGTGAATAAGGAGTAGCATTGCTGCAACAAATAGAAGAACTCTTGAAGAATGGACAAAACTCACATAGTTTCTGGTGGCGTATCATCTTGTCCTGAATCCTCACCAGTATTGCAGCTGGCAGACTCCTCAGACTTTTTGGAAGAAGTGAACTGACCTTTCTTACGTTGCATCCTGGCAGGCATACAGATTTTAATTGGAAACAGAAAGGAATGGTAATTCTTCTCCAGAACAGCAAGAAAGAAAAAAGGAGAAGAAAGCACATAACCAAATAATCATCCAAAGAAGAAAGACAAAAACAAAATTCATGATTTCTCAGTAAACTGTTTATACAACAGGCAAACACATGCACGAGAGAGAGAGAGAGAGAGAGAGAGAGAGAGAGAGAGAGAGAGAGGGAGCACCAATGATTCCTCCACGATGGGCACCCATTTCTATCGCTAGATAATGTCTCTTTATTACTATGAAACCGCTTTTGCTACTAAACTTTAATAAATGACAACTTCTGTCTTCTGCTAAAAAAATTAATTAAATGACACAGCAATCAGCAGAATATTCATTACTTACTTTCTTTTTCTTCCTTTTGGTTCTCTTATCCACTAAATGAGATAATTAACAAGAGTCTAACAGAAGCCTGGATCAATGTGTTACATTGCCACAAGCCCACAACCTAAATCGCTGCCTTGCATCCCAAGTACTAACTTACCCCAAACTCGATGCACTCTTCGCGTGCAAACAACTAGATAAAATAATAATAAACGCAGCCTCACCTAGAATGCCAATCTCAATCACTCTGTCCAAAGTCATACACAAAATCAATCAAAAGACACCACTCCCAGTTACTATGCACACAGAAACATCAATCCTCTAGAATTTCAACACAACGGCCCAAAGACCATTTTGTTTTCTTTTTAACAACCAACCACAAAACAAACCAATCTATAAGCACTGGCTACCAGCTAAATCTACAAATAGTTCTCAACTGACATCATAAAGGCTCTTTGTGACCACTATTTCAATCTCAAGTAATGAGCCAACAATAATAAAAGCCACAAATAAGTTTGTACATATTTATGCCGTGCTTGGATGAGTTTTTGAAATTTTTTAGGTTTTGTTTGAAAAAAGAAATTAGGGTAATAATTGGAGATAGGGGTGATGAGTGGAGAGAGATAGAGAGAGAAATGAGACTAATGATTGGAGATAAGGATAATGAGGAGAGAGAGAAATGAGAATAATGATTGGAGATAGGGATAATGAGTAGAGAGAAAAATAAGAGTAATGATTGGAAGTAAGGAGTAATGAGTGTTTTTTGAGTAGGAATTTTTTTTCCAAAACTTTATCCGAACAAGGCATTAAGTATGGAAATGTTGTTTTCTCCTATTATCTCTCAATATCCATGAGAAGTCAAGTGCATCAAGTCCAATCCACATTACAATCCTTAGCTAGAAGACTAATCATGGAACATCACCAACGGAATTGACCTCAAAAATTGAGATTTATCGCAAAAGAGAGAGAGAGAGAGAGAGAGAGAGAGAGAGAGAGAAGAAAAGAAGGAACTCTGCTAGCCAACAGGCAACAGTCCATTCAGGAAACTGTAGGAGAGGAAAGAAAACAAAAGAAAAGAAACAATGACTGGTTCCTGCAACTGACTTCACAGTGAGTTGGCTATCAATGAGGGAAAAAAATGGATTTTACATATTTCTATACGCATTTCACATTTCAAAAGGATTTTACATATTTCTATACGCATTTCACATATATCACCACATTTTCTCATCCTTAACAAACCCCCATGGTTTTTTACCATTTTCCACATTCAATTTAGAACTCAGTAGAGCAAAAACATTAAGTTCGAATGCAAAGGGGCCAAATCGAAAACCAATTGTTCAACGTTTTGACAAACTCGCCAGGTCCTCCAACCAAATCTCTCCCTTTCTGGGGAAATTCAAGTGTTATCAAGTGAGAGGGGTCTCTCCCTAGCCCTTCTCTCTTATTAGGCTATCCAGAGAGGTGATTAGGCAGGAGAGAGTCCCTTTTTTTTTATTCTCTAAGAACCACCCTATCCAAGCAGAATATAAGAAACAACATAATGAAGTAAGAAACACTTGACAGGAAAATTATTAAACAACTCTAAGATGATTCCTTGATTTCTGTAAAGAAACTTTTTTCAGCTTCGCAGTGTTTGAGTAAGCTCAATTGCCTTTTAAGTTTTTTTCCCAAAATAGGAAGGGAGGGATGTGATACGTAAATCACAAAAGATTAAACTAAGGCTGTGTTCTTGTAAACTTTTAAGGCTGAAACTTTATTTCGGTACTTTTTACTTTTTGTTTAGCTTTTCGTTGTAATTTTTGGGGTTAATCATTCGTCTGAACAAGATGAATCGGAAAACTACAAAAATATAGACTGAGTTGAAAAAATTCAAATAAGACGGCACTTTAGACAAATAAGATAGTTGTTTGATATTTTTTTTTTTGTCTTTAGTGAAATTTTTTTTTGCTTTCGATTATAATTTTATACTTTTTAGACTCCTCTCATCGAGATGGATGATTAATCCAATAAATATACCGCAAATCTAACAAAAATTCAAAAAATACAAACAAAACACACAAATCGAAGAAAATAATTAAGTTTACAAGAACGCAGCCTAAGCAATAGACTGGCACTGTTAATTCTAATTTAAAGGGTGTTTACAGAACTAAAATGAGCTAAGAGAAAATGCTAAAATAACTTAGCCTAGACAAATACTCAAGGAGAAAAGTGAAGAATCCTACTACAAATTGTCGCTTGATCAGCTACGGATAGCTAATGCAAAAGGTTCAAATTGGCTATGACTCAAAACCATTTCAGAGAAGAGGGAAGATCTTCTTCATATAGGTGGCACCGTGGCAGAGGGTTTCATTTTCTTTTCTTTCATATTTGAAAAAGTGGCATTGTGAAAACTCAAAACACATTCAAAAGAATTTATGGAGAAGAGAACATTGGTTTTTTAGGTGAAAAGATCACATAGATTCAAAGGATATTACTTCATTCTTCTTTCTCCCTACTTTTGCTATGAGAAAGACCGGACCAAATATGTTGTTTACTTCATTCCATTTTTATTCAGTCCCTTAAGTTCCTAAATTGCCAGCATTAAGTTTTCCATTCCAATTTGATAGCAGGAAGCTGTGAAATAACCATTGTGCAACACATGCTGTTTACGGTAATGTGATTAACATGGCTTCGAAAGATCAAACATGGCAAGTGTAAATTCAAAATGCACTGAATATTCATAAACCTTGCAGAAATAAGAGATGAGCAAATATGTCAAACAATACAGTTTCCATATCCTCAATGTTAGAGAAGATTCCAACGCGTTAGTGTGCACAAGCATGTGAACTTAAAGCTTGATTCTATTTGCCTCAAAATAAGATTACCAGATGCGTCACCATACCTAAGTGCAACTTCTTGGCGAACATTGTATCTAATTTTCTTATCAAAGCATCGCTCTTTTCTCTTCTGTCGGAACCTAATTAGAGAGGCGGCTCTCTGTGGCAGACTAGATCTCATGGGAAACTCTGTTGATTCCTGGAGGTAGATATGATCAAATCCAAAGGAAAGAGAAGTGAAAGCCACAAGAAGGAAACTTGGGAATAAAGTACCCTGTGATTCGGATATCCTAATTCTGCTCCTTGCATGGCGGAAGAAAGTTCAGATGCCCCCAAAAGCAGTAGCACTGCCTGAACCTGCAATCGGGAATCAAATACTGAACTTCAAAACCAAAACCATTGGACTGCATTCATGCATAATGCTAATGCTGCTTATGTTTCCGAATGATCTAGCGAAAATAAACTAATAAAGGCAATATTAATGTTGGATTTCACATTCATTTCTTCTCTTTCGGACAATGAAAGTCCAATGACGAATCATCTAAAATCTCAAATTCAAAATTTTCTTATTTGGCTTTGTATTCCAGAATCCAGACAGCAAAATGGAAACATGCTTTAGCCTGCGATGCCTAAATACCTAGAAAATCATACAACAAGATACTGGACAGACTAAGGTGCATACCATACGCACATCCAGTTTCAGAAGTCAAACTAAAAGGAAGCATCATAATACGCAGCTTTAGGCATCAACAATACCACTCTTAGTTAGTACCGGAAACACCCACTCTGGAGCAAAACCTACAGCACTATGTATTTCTTTAAAGGTAGGGAACCAATTCCATTAAAGGGTAAGCTCCCCATGATAGAGTAATAATTTCCTACTCTATCAGGGGTCAAATATCCTGCATTCCAAGCCACACAAGAATGGGTCATGCCCAGAACACCATTTGATTCAAAACCTTATTGATTTGAGTATTTGACAAGTAGACCGACAACACTTCTGCCTTGTTTGGATCATAACTTGAAAAAAAAAATTCTAACTCAAAAACTACTCAGTACCCCTACTTCTAATCATTACTCTCATTATCTCCGATCATTACTCTCATTTCTCTCTATATCTCTCCACTCATTACCCCTATTTCCAAATTCCAATTATTACCCTACTTTCTCTCTCCATCATTACCCCAAAAATTCTTTTGAAATTTTCCAAAGTTGTCATCCAAACACAGCATTCATCCCACAAGAAGTTACCATTGGAGCATATCCAAGACTGTTGAGATCATAATTGGGACATGGCACATGGTGGCATCTCCAGCCCTTACCAAGCTCTCTAGTCAAACTCAAATTTGAGTCCAAAACCCCCCTAAACCTCCATCCTTTGACTCACGACTATAGTTTTATTTGAATCCTTGAACAAATGGGGGGTCTCGGAATGAACATCCTGTATTCTATCAAGTGATAATTCTTTAAAGGCCATTTGTGTCTTCCAATGTTACCATTGTGCCATCCACAAAGCTTTTACTCAAATTTATGCTTAGATTTGAGTTTTTCCATTAGAGAGCTTCATATGAATCATATGATTCATATCTGATAAAGCTCTCACTCAAACTTTTACTCAAAGAGTAAAGGCTAAAAATGGTCTAATAAGCACAACATTTGGCTCCTAACCCATTTGATGCTACATTAGAGTTTATTGACAACAACTCATAACAACAACCGGAGATATCCATTATATTTTTATACCAAATAAGCTCAATGTAGCCAAGTGTTGCGGACATGAGGACAAGTGGACATTTCGAAAGTAATGCTTCAACCATCGTTCTTTACAATTTGCCCGGCATAATTTCATCTCAAAGTAGGTGCAAAGTGAAAAGTGATTTACATTTTTGAGGACTTTTGGGAGCTTCCAAATACAATTCCTAAATTTCTATCAACACACTTCACACTTCCTAAACGTTGTAACACCTGGACAAACCATAAACATTGTCCAAAACATTTGTACTTTTGGTTGGGAGCTTCCAAGTACACTTCTCAGTAGTTGTAACGTCTAGACAAACCCTTGCACTTAATGATGGGTGCAAAGAAACTTTCTGGGTGTCCATAGAATCTCCCTCTTTCTCCATACTCTCATCTTTGGTCGCAGTTTGGATTGATATTCTTCTTTTTGTTGAGCTCCGACTCCTTTTTGTAGTAATATTAATGAGGTTGTTTGGGTGATGCCGACTCCTTTTTGTAATAATATTAATGAGGGTGTTTGGGCTTCACCTGACTAGCTTCTCGAGTAGCCTTCTGTAACACATATACCAAATAGCCCCCGACTAGTTTCTCAATTAGTCTCCCGTCCCACATATACTGAATAAAAATTGGTCTAAACCCTGGCGGCCAGAAAATAAAAAATGAATTTTTTGTCATTGCATCTAACCTATAATCCGGTATATCAATTTCTCCACTCAATATCTTTACATGCCCTTTGGATTGTTTGAAATGTACAGTAAAGGAAAGGTTGTGGTTTTCTCACCGACCTTGGTGGAGAGATCTGGTAAGATACCAAAATAGACCACTACAAAATCATCTATTTTTCATCCATTCTTACCTCTTTTAGTTTTAGGTATCCAAACAAAGTCATAGACTTCCATTTTCTTCTCTTTCCCCACCCTTACTTGCAATCCAAAGGTTCTGTTAAAGACTAAAGTTCCATACGTTTGTGTCCCAACTCAAGCAACATTAATTTGATCGTTTTAGCAAAGGTAGAGCCCCCTTTGAACAAAATTCTAACTCCACCCCTAAATGTAGCCCTTAAGGCTTTGTTGAGTTGTCGGGAATAGGGTGGTAACTGGTAAATGTTTTCTGACGATAAGTGAAGTAAATATAAAAACCCAAAATTCTTTCTTTCTTGGAGGATGTATTCGGCATGAAAGTGTTTTCTGGTGAGAAAGTTGGAGTAAGGGTCCCACTACTTTCATGATAACTGAACACAAAGAAAGTTACAAAATGTAACGAGGCCCCAACCCAAGGGGTTGGCCTAGTGGTCAAGGCATAGGGTTTTGCTCCCTCTGAGGTCTCAGGCTTGGAAGAAGAAACATGGCCTTGTTTGATAAGTTAGTTAGAGGGTGGGATAGGATTACTAATCCTATGGGTCCCTTAATTCTATGTTTGATTGCACAAAATAGAAGGGGATTAGTAATCCCATGGGATGGGCAATCCTTTCACTAGGGAGGATTAGTAATATCTTGGGTGACTAGGCATTAACAATCCTATCCCATGAAATTAAATTACATTGACCCAATTACCGTTGGTCATCTGGATAAATTATGCAATTACCCTCGGTCATTTGGATAAATTATGCAATTACCCTTGGGATCTCACCATGCACCAAAAAACCACCGGAAATTACCACTGATATAATGGGTATGATATTGGCCGTGTAAAAATTAGAATATCAATGCATCAATCCATTTTTGAAGAGTGAGTTAAAAACATCCATTATTTTCCTACATTTTTTGCACAAGGGTAATGTTGGAACATCAATCTTCTAAACCTATCACTTTTCTCATTTCCTTACGAATCCCACCCCATAATTCCATCTCCTTACGAATCACATCCCAATCCCATCTCCTTACTAATCCTATCTAATCCAACACATTTATCAAACAAGGCCAGGGGCAATTCCAATTCTCTTTGGGGCCAGTTTAAATGGGGCCCCGCTGGTGGACCATGGGACCTTCAGGACTCGAGGATTTGAGATGCGCATAAGCTGGCCGGACACTGGTTAATAATAAAAAAAAACTGAACGAGGTCCCTTGTGACATGTGCCTTATTTCTGTTATCGACCAACTAAAAAAACCCTACTCTAGCAAAGCGCATCACGTAAAACCCTAACCTTGTCCGTCGTAACATCGTCGAACACAAAAACCTGTCCACGGAACGACAGCGTGAGCTGGTTCGAACTATCGCTGCTCCGCTGCAGCGTCCCGTCCGACCCGCCGTCCGCGTACACGTCATCGGTCGGCACGATCTCCACGTCGTCGAAAGACCCGCCTTCGTACTGCACGCGCCGATCGTCGGCCGACTCGCCGTCGGCGGCCGGATCTTCGTCGGGAGCGGCGGCGAACTGGTTGGGCGGTTGGGTGTGGCCGTACATTGCTCGGTACTAGGTCTGAGGTTGATTCGAAAACGGAGTTTGAAGCATCACCCAAGGGAATCAAAACTATTTTTTGAGGGCGAAGGACAAAAAAAAACCCTAGCTTCGCTGTGGAGTTGAACACTTGTCAGTGAAACTTATTGTTGAATACAGCCTTCAGCCTTGTGTATGTGTGGGTTTGGTATTGGGCAATGGTGGCGCTGGGGGCTTGGGGGTGAGACTTCTGTGAGAGAGAGAGAGAGAGAGGAGAGAGAACGGAGGACGGGGGTGCTACTTGGACACGCATTTTTATATGGGAAGTACGCACCATAAAATAGGGTTAATTACGGTGTGCATCCCCAAATCACCGGAAATTCGCTCTGCCCCTGCCGTACTCTAGCTTGGTAGTTTTTACCGTGGTCCAGGGTCGAGCCCTCGGATTCACTGGTGGCCTCGGGTTCAGCAATAATGGTCTTTCTCAACATACCAAAACTAGCTCTCACCCTACCAGATCACGGTTTGTTTGTATAACGAGTTATGGTAATTGATTTTTACATTCTTTTTTTAATAAGCATACTCTCTTTTTATCTTTTTTTTGACGTAAATTCACAAGATTAACCTTTTATTTGTATTTATTTTCCTCACTTAAAAGGGCATCATTGAAAATTCACATCACGATAAGACAAAAAAAATGTAGTTATAAAGAAAAGGGAGTGAAAATCAGTACGCCGTGGGTATTTAGTATAGAAGTATACATTCCTATTTTGTTATTCGGTTTTTTTGGAATTTATTAATGTGGAAATTAAATAACTACTCTATCTTCCTTTAATTTTTGATAATAATATTGTAAATTCAGATGAATAGATACCAAAAAAGGTGCAAACGGTAAAAATAGGTGTCAAAAGTAATTGTATTATTATTTCGTTAATAATGAGTAATAACTACTCCTTTCCAAAAGGGAGTTGCCAAATCTCATTTGATTTGAAAAAATTGATGGTCTTAAAACAAAACTTTTAGTAAAAGAGATTTGGCAATCACAAATTTGCAATGGTCGGGGATTGAGAATATTTGGATGTTAATTACTACTAGATAAGCCTTAAAAATTAACAACTCCGAATTTGAAGCCAAAATTTGAGATGTCAATTCACTACATAAGCCTTCAAAGAAAATTGAAGCCTCTAGATTTAAAGCCATGGTTAGAGATGCTATAAGCTATCTAATAACCAACCTAGCTCAATTGGTCAGAACTCTTGTATCTCATTATGAGGTTAGGAATTCGAGTCTCCCTCACCTGCGTGTGCATGTTATTCTCTTGGAGAGTTTTTCCTTTCTTTCTTTATTTTTGCCATATAATGGGCTTATTTCTTGTATGAGTTGAGTTGTTGGGTTTGATTATCTAGTGCATTCTTACAATTGATGTAGTATTCCAGATTTATACTCATATAAAATGATCTCTTCTATCGATTGAAAAAAAAAAAAAAGGCTATCTAATTTGAGTCTAATAGGTCGTGTCCAAGATGGACGTCCAAATCAAAGACAAAAACTATGCACACTCAATTCTTTGGTTTTTTTTCTTATTTTGTGTGGATCTTTCAGATCCTTTTTTGTATGTTTTTGTCGTTGTAATTGTATTTTTTTCGTTTTAATATAAATGAGATGATCTTGTTCATTAAAAAAAAGAAGCCAAAAAAACTCACGATCATGACTATTCACTCTCCACAAGCGGCGTTCCCAGGGATAGCTCTTCTAAGATAATGGGAAGGATTCAAACGAACACCATGTAAAAAAATGTAAACTTAAATCTTGTTTACCTTTAAGTTTTGTTCATTGTGTAAAATTTAAATTTTGTTTACCTTTTAAGTTTTGATTTTTTAAAGTCATGTTCTACGTGTCAAATTCTATGCAATGAACGAATCAATTGAAAGCTAACAATACACAACTCTTGAAGTCAAAGTCAATGGAAATTCACTTAATTTGTGAGTAAGTATACAATATAGTAACTCAACAAAACAAAATAAAGCAGACCCACTTATTTTCAACCAATTCAAATATCTTAAAATAAATTCTGGAGAGTATTTGAGAGAAAAATGGAATGCAAAAATCACTACTATTACCACCGAGGGTGGTAGCCCAGCTGGCCTGGGTGATGGGGCTTGAGTGTCTTTCCCTCCATGTGCACTCGAGTTCGAGCCCCTCCAGTGGCAAAAAAACTTATATGCGCTGGAGGGACGCATGGCGGGCCCTATGTCAGCTGTGCACCTAGGTGGTGTTGTGGTGACGGCCTGTCCTCATGGATAGTAGCTATGGCTCGAACCGAGCATTCCACAGCGGGTTGGGAGCCCCTATGGTCACGCCCAAGGGGGGTTGCTACGCCGGTCGCCCCCTCCTACCCTTTCTTTGTTCAAAAAAAAAAAATCACTACTATTAAAATAAAATTAAAAAAAAAAAGGACCAATAGATTTGGCATGTGTACTGAGACAAAAAGTACAAGCAAAAATAGCGTCTCTCACGTGGATTATGTGAGGGGGAGTAGAAAGTCGGGAGAAGCTATGAAAACAAAGAAGGCACATAACAGGGCACTAGGACCAAGAGTTAGCTACGCTTATGAGCATCTCCAGGACTCCAACCCATTTCTAAAAGAACCGTTCTACACACACAGCAATCTGTGCACAGATTGTGCACAGATTTTGTTGTGGGACCCACCACGGGTCCCACACAAATCATCCGAGCCGTTCATTAAATGTAAAACATTTTTTCAAGGGCCCCCGTAAAAAATAAGCTCAATCCAATACCTATAGGTGCTTCATCTAACCATCTAACTTTTCATTCAGATTTCCGGATAATGAAAAGTTATATGGTTGGATCGAATACCTATAGGTATCGGATTGAACTTATTTTTTACGGGAACCCTTGAAAAAATGTTTTACATTTAATGAACAGCTCGGATGATTTGTGTGGGACCCATGGTGGGCCCCACAACAAAATCTGTGCACAGATTGTGCACAGATCTGCTGTGTGGGTAGACTTTCTGTTTCTAAAACTCCTAAATGGAGAATGGATCTAACATCTATTAGAGGCAGATTTTGTAATTTACTACCACTTTATGAGAGAATCTTAGAGGGGCCTATCGTACTTTTTAGATATTTGGGTTTTCAAATTGCCTTTGGTTCTTCAAATATGGAGACAAGATGGCTAAAAGTATAATGGATCCCTCATAGATTATCTCATAAAGTGAAAAAAGTGCTAATAATTTACAAAATCTCACTTCACTATGTCACATCCATTCTCCATTTTGAAAGTTTAGAAATGAGTTGGAGATGGTCAGTGCAGCAAAGTTGTGGATCATGTGAGAAATTGTCTTTTTCGTTTTGTAGTCTCAAAATTTCTAGTCACGGTCTCTAATAAATTTTCTCTATCGTAAAGAAGATTCGGAACACAAGTAACTTAAAATAGTGTTGTCTCTACCTTTCTTCACTTATTACTCTAAGAAACCTCCCTCAAAACGCAAACCGAACACCGGGAGGAAAAATGTACACAGAAGAAGTTATTAATTTCTACAAGAGGCGAACTAGAAATGCAAGGCAAGGAAGGGAAACTCCAGCAGTGAGGTGAAGCCCTGCACTGGATTGCAAGAATTTCTCTTGGAAAGCTTAATTCATGAGAATGAGCAAACTCCAACTCAACAATTTGAGCGGATTGGATCATTTGTGTGGAGATTTTTAGGTAGGTCTCATACAACGCGGTGTACAAATGATGTACCCCGAATGGAGTACCCATAGAAGAAAACTAGTTTTTGGGAAAATGGTCAGGATGCAAAAACTAGTTCTTTCATTTGTAAAAAGTGTATTAATATGTAAGACTAGGTGCTCCTTCGTGCACAGCACGAATGCATGCCCGTTGAAGGGAACAAGTTTTAATATAGGGTAGATATGTCCTATTTGTAATTTCAGAGCTAGAAGCAAAAGAACATGAAAATAGGTAGAAAGATATATAACATAGATTCATCAAAGTAGCAAAAGTTTAGATGATTTACACACTTCTACATAGTCTGTACTCTATCCATAGATGGTGAAGGAGCATAAGAGTTGCAGAGTTTGCAGTGGTGAGTGGTGATAGATAGCAAAAGTACTTAGGAAAAGTACCGAGTGCGCAACCTATTCAGTGATGATACTTTGCATATGGAGTACATAGTTTGCAGGATTCAAAAGTACTTGGAAAGAGAACTTTTCAAAGCAAAATAGAAAATAATCTAGCCCACGGCACATGTCGATCCCTCTGGTCTAAAACCACAGTGAAGGTCCATGTGCAAAATGTAGGAAAAAACAACAAAATATCACAACACCACAGTTTGGTTCTTGAAAATACATGAAAAACGAACTCTATTGTCAAATGAATCACTTCAAACTTTTAACATTATAAAAAACATTAAAACCTACCAGCTTTGTTCGTGAACGTCCAGCGATACGTGTTCACGTACTTTCGAACATCGTCTTCCTTAGAGAGGTTAAAGAGTTCACAGATTTTTTATGCCCTCTTAGGATCCCTCAACCTCGGTTTGTCAGTGTCAGTCAGGCCGGAAAGTTTGCTCTCACCTTTCTTCACAATAACCAAGTTCAGAACAGAAAGGTCTCAGCTCACACTGCACGCACGAATAGATTTCCTCCTCCTCTCTCCGGTGCGGCTTCCATGTCCACGAAAGCATGGAGTCCCTGTTCAATCAAAATTAAGATGTTCCAGATTAGTATCCTGTAGCAAATGCAAAATATCCTTTGAAAAAGATCACAGTGCACCAAAACAACTGTGACCAGCTTGAAGATACACTCAATAGAATATTAATGCTACCTCTTTAGAGCAAGAGACGGGGCCAACCAGTTGTTAACACTCCTTGTTTCATGGGGAATCCTTGCTTGTCACATCCTCCCATAATCTTGAAAACACAGCCCTTAAACTCCTATTAAACCAAAGAAAAGGCCTTGAGGTAATCATTACAACGCAGAGTAGAATTCACAGACAAATGTAGGAGTGCAAGTGCATACCTCTCCAAGAGCATCTCCGCTAACCTCTTGTAAGAGCCTGTTGTCATAAAAATCTTGTTTATGCATTTAAAAGAAAAGAGAAAATAAAAGGCCAATCACTTTTGCATTCTTATAAGGAAAGAACATTTATTAAACAACATAAACTGCGGTACCATACATGAATATTAACTGTTCAACTTTTTGTACTCGAAAAGGAAGGAATTTTATATTCTCATATTCCATAAATAAGGAAGTGTTTACAAAAAACTGAAAAGTATGTCAAGTAATTAGCGGTAGTTTCATTTCTTCTAGCTCACATTTTCTTGATTGGAAATTTAATATAAACCCGTGAAAACCTGAAAACATCAATTGGGTTGGGGAATGCTCAGATTCTATGGGTGTATAGAAGAAGAGTCTTTCATGCCAAACCCAAATCATAAAATTCTAATATCAAAAATTTTCAAATCTGAAGAGAGAAAACCAAAACAAGTGCCAAAATATAAAGTGAAAGAAATAAAGGCTCAGACACGCACAAACAAGTCATCATAAGCAGTAAGACCACACAACCAAGCAAATATCAAAACAGTGATTTCGTGATGCTACTTAATCACCATTCACCACCATAGTAATTCAATCACATAGGCTATTCCCTGCTCCAGAAAGGGTAGAGTGGAAGCTTTAGAATAAAATTCTAGAAACTGAAATTAAAGCGAGAGTACCAGAGCGAGTCCACATGTCAAAAGCTCTGCAATTTGAAGTGGTTTGTTAGCAGCAGACTGAAGTAGTGCTTGAGCATTGGTGTCTATAGCATAGAAATAGACCTCCTGATAGTAAACAGTCAACACCAAGATGTTAGCCTTGTTTAAGTTCCACTATGGTGCAAATATTGTAGTAAGCCAAAGTTGCGTACTTGCATCTTATCATCTTAATCAAAACACTTGCATCTTGTTTGCACTCTTCTTTTTTGGGGTTGTGCATTTTAAAGTTTTTGGTCTTATACAACATGCTGTAATTAGGAGTTACCTACATTGAATCATGGAAAAAACAAACAGAATATGGTGACAACTGGATTTAACGGAGCTCAGCAATTTGTACTATATCTAACAACATCCTTTTTTTCCCCTTACAAAGACATTCATTTTTTGGCTTTGTCTTACAATTTTAAAATTCTGTTCTATACATAGGCTGTAAGGAGCCTCCACATGCATTTTTTTTTTGGTTTTTAATAAAAGGGAGAACATCTGAATAGAGACATTGACAAATCTCGTTAATATGAACAGATTACAGAAAACCTTTAAGTCATAACATCACTTTCATAGAGAACCATGCAGAATGGGATAGCACGCATACATACATCATGTTGCTCTAATATATATTACAAAAACATATATGAACAAAAGTTTTCAGGCAATCATAGATCTAAGCAGCGATTCTAGGAGTAAACAAAGAAAAGTTATACATAACTTGAATGGTTTAAAAAGTGTCGTGGCTTCTGTGAAGACATTGTGACCAATGCAAGCGTAAAAACCCTATACACAGCACGCTAACATCAAAACCAACCATAGATTTTCTAAACGTCTTCATCTTCATGAAAAACAACCACGGACCACCCGAAATTGTACGCTGGGTAACATGACAATCAGGAGGTAATCAAGGAATCCACGTAAAAAGTAATCAAGAACTGATTAAATATTTCAACATCAAGGCGTAAGTCATTTACCTGCACGTTCCAAGTATGATCAGCTATTTTGATGACCATTTCCTCAAGATGAAATATGCGAAAGGTTTGCTTGAGACGAAGTTCAAACTCCTACAGAAAAGCAAACATAACTTTAACTAATGCAATAATTAATCATGATAAATTTCTGATGCAAATCCATAAATATGATCAAAACCGGAGGATTACATTTCGAGCGCAGCTGCAGAGCAGGAAGATACAAATGACCAAATTTGAGTACCCTATGCTGGTCTGAAATGGCTGAAGGCAAACAAGATGTGTGTAGATTTTCTAAAATCTTGCTACAATTAATTGACCAAGCCCTATGTCCATGTGTAAGTAAACTCCACGTACTTGGAGCATTAGCAAGAAAGTATTGCCGAAGTAGTCGTGTCAACCTCTGCAAATAATATGTAGGTTATAGCTCTGTACCCAATCATTTGAAAAATATTTAAATGGAAAACATATAATTAAAATAACAAGAGAACAAAACTGAGCAATACCAACAGGATTGACATAGCTTAAATGTCAACAATTGCCTACACCTATACACAAATTTATATATAAATAAATAGTGGACAAAGCAGCATTGATAAAAAAAATATACATGAAATACAATGTCAAAGCACAAACTCTAAAATGAACACAATGCGTATCTAAGCACCATCTAAATGCAGTAAATTAAATTGTAGCTGTACCTTATTCACTATACCTCAGGAATGAAGGATACACAATGTCATCTACCCATGCAGCCAACGAATGCAGTACTCAAAGGCAAAATAACGCGATAGTCCTGCAGGAAACTATAAAAATGTATATACGTCATGTGATTCCTCTTGCCACGAATGACAGCAACAGAAACTACTTTTTCATTTGAGCAGTTTATATAGATATTAAATGCCCCTTTTGTGCATGCGTCAAAACCATTCCTAGTTATATCCCACCAAACAAACGGTGCATGCACGACCATTCTGGCATGAACATGTCGGACACAAAATCAATTACAAAACAATTTCAAAAAATATTGAATTCAATTAGTATTATATGTGTGTATGTTCGCTACTAATAATACATTTAATTTTCCTTTATGGAGGAAACCAAAGCAAATAATGCAAACGCGATAAGGAGAGACATATAGCTAAGCCACGATAAAGGTCAAAGAACAACCTGATTTTGTTATGCATATTCAAATTTTGGTAAAACCAAAACAACCAGATCTTCGGTTGCAGAAACAGATGATGGAGAGAGAGAGAGAGAGAGAGAGAGAGAGAGAGAGGGGTTTTCAATTTGATTACGAGAGGAGATGGTGCATTTTTTATTTTTCTTTTATACAAGGAGGAGATAGTGTTATACTTGCCAAGATTTAGGTATCTTTCCTCTCTCCCATTCACAAGGGTGTCCCCTTTAGGCAACTCATGCCAGTATAATATTTCTTTTGCTACATATGCGTTTCAGGTGATAAGGAGTAAAATAAGTGACATGATGAAGCTACTGCAGGCTTTTGTTCTGCACATAGATTTCCATCTGGCTTACTTGGTTTAACTAAAGGCGTCTAACACCCAAAACCAACAACAACCAAAACCTACCTAACACCCAAAACCAAACCCCCCAAAAATCAGTTCAGGAGAAGGAAAAAAAAAAAAAAAAAAAAACTAGATCGGAACAGTTACCTTCCCACCAAACGCACAGAAGAAGGTCCAGTCGGGAGGAAAAAAACCAGATCTTCGGTCCCATTACTTGCTACTCTCTGAGATTGAACACTAATCGGCTCGAAAGCTATGCTTGTAACTGGCACTTGATCTTTTCTGTACCTGCATCTCTACGGGATTTCTCTGGGTCCGATTGCAAAACAAACGATTGGGGTGAGCATCCGATCGCAAGAACAGATCTGAACTAATGAGGAGAAAACGGGAACGCAAAAAATGAAGACCGCGGGAATGGAAGCAGAGGAATGGAATGGATAATACCTCTTAAAGCAGCACGGAAGAATCGAGAAGAGAACCAGTCGCTGGGGTAATAAAAAGAAGAAGCGACAATCTAGGGGAGTAATATAGTGGTAGGTGGGAGAAAGTGGTGGAGAACGCGCCACGCAGGCTGGAGCAAAATTACAATTATACCCATCTGGCCTGGGCACTCTGTAAAATGCCCGAAATTAAAGGGCAAAATTGTCCCAAATAGATATTAAATGCCATCCCTCAAACTGGTTCTTATTATTTAGGAGGATGGAGATATGCATTAATATTCAAATTTATCTGGATTTTTTTTTCCGGAAAATGGTTAGCAAGACTGTTTTTTCAGTTCCAATCCCTTTTTAAAATAAAGCTGGGCTCACAAAACCCAAGAATAAGGCCAGTCCGCTCAGTCCATTTTCTATTTTGAGTTGGCCTATACTCTGATTCAGGCCCAAAGCCCACAATTCAGCATCCGGACTTGGGCTATCTTCATCTTAAATTTTTTTTCAAAAATGTAAGCCCAATTTGTTGATGTTATTAAGCGTATCTACTTTTTTAATTGTATATTAATTACTATGATTGACATTAAAGCATAAAATAAATTTAGTATTTTGGCAAAATTCCAATGAACAAAATCCAAATATGATAGATATTATCGAAAAAGATATAAATGTCTCGTTTTTAGAAACTCTAAAATATCGAGAATTAGAAGCTCTAGAATATCGTTATGAAATATCTAGAGTTTTTTTTTTAAGAATTAGTCACATGTGTAATTTTAGAATTACCTCAAAGGTTATGTTGTATGAAAATATCTTTGTACTAACATGGTTAGGTCCAAAACTGAAACGAGCATTGTCCCCATAACACGGAAAAAATCTGTCAATAGATTGCATTGTTGCGTGTCAGTTTAATATGGGTGAGTTCAGTTCATCTTCGAATGACAGTCTGCTTGGGAGCCAGATTGTGCATTTGTTTTTTTCTTTTTTTTGTTAGGGAGATGTATTGTGATAAAATTAAACTACACTTTAAAGGCACAATCTGAGAATTGACCCTTGAAGAGTTTTTTTTCATTCTATTTTAGATTATCTTTTTAAATTCCTAATCTAGTTCAAGTATTATCCTTAAAATATCTGCTCATAATCTATTTTGAGCATTATCCTCAAAAACACTACTCCATTGCAAAATCTTTTACGTACATAACTTTCAAACACTCTATCAGATTCATAATTTGTTATAGCCACAATCCATAATCTATTAACTTACAATACAAAATGAAAAAATGCAAAAATAATTAGGCTCGCAAATGGGACTTGTGTACATTCGAAGCGCAAGATTTATAGTCCAAGAAGAGCATGTTTGCAAAAGATAAATTTGATCCGATATAGATAAGCCTGCAACCAAGCTGTATTTTGAAACGCAAACTATATTTATTGTGCATCGAATGAAATACAACTTGTTCATCCATATGGTTTCCCCTGATTAAAATCCATGTTTTCCTTTGTAAGTTGCGAGATCAACATGATGGTTTAGTGGTCGAAAACTCAGACTTGGTTAGAGAATACACAGGTTCGAGGCCCGTAGCCCTCGTAATATACTCCTAACACCACCTACACGTGGTGGGATCTTCGCTTTGGCCCTGATGTGGGTGCGGTAGGGTCTTAGTGGTGTGGTTCGGTGGGGCAATACAGGCAATTTGACTGAAGTGATGGAGTATTACACCTGTACTTTCATTTTTTTACCCCAACAAAAAAAAAAAAATAACTAAAAGAAAAGGTAAAAGGACAAGACATGTTGTACTATTTGCTTGAAAAACATAGGACCAATTTGTTTGACGATATTAATGGCAAAGTGATATATGTAACCACATATATATAATATAATACATCATCGTATACAAGTAATAGTGTTTTCATAATACCGCATAATCGCGCATGTCGAATAATCGTGAAACTATTCGTCCGACTAACATTTTACTATGATCTTAACAAGTTAAACCAAACACCGGAGATGTGGTCTCTTACGTTTGGAAAAAAATCACAGACACCCTTTCGGTTTTAAAATTTATATACCAGACCGGCCCCAGAAATCTTATATAAGCAAAAATTATATCAAATAACATTACAAAACTAATGCCCTCATAAATTATCTCCTGTCCCTTAACAATAAGCATATAGATAATGTTGTTTTTGTGTGGATATAAAGTATGGGCCTTAATAAATCAATCCTTTTTTTTTTCCCGGTCAAACGAAAATTCAAAATCAATCCTATATATGTCACGCTATAAAACCATAATGCCATGGTTTAGGGGAGCATCCTGAAATATTCATATTAAATTGGAAATTAAGCTTCCGTTTGTTTGGGCGTAAAATATTTTACCTATTTTCGGTATTTGGTTGTGTAAAAAGTGAGAAAAACATTTTACATGTAAAACATTTTCCTTTAATTGGATGAAAATGACTTACCCTAAAATCTTCCATAAATTATTTTCCGAAATGAAACCGTTGCCTTCTACTGCAATTCTCTTTGCTCAGTTTTCTCGACTGTCAATCCTGAGTCTCCTGACCCACGTTCAATTCTAATATTCTCACGTCTATCCATCGTTTAAGTCCCCCTTCTCTTCATACTATTTTGTCGATTTCTGGAAATATTTTTCAAGTGCCAACCAAACACCGAAAAATAAAGATTTGAAGTTTATTTTTTGAAAAAACATTTTACATAGAAAACATTTTACATCGAAACAAACAGAGCCTAAACTCAGGCAGGTCAGGCTGCATACTAACGGCTTATTTGCTTGCTTATAAGAGCATCCGCACCAGACTCTCAACATTTTGGACCAATTTACACCTCAAAAAATCACTTTATTACTTTAGCTATCTACTTTTAAAATAACTACTGCATCAGACTCTTTACTCCCACTCTCCTCTCAATAAATAATTAAACCCATCTCAATTAAATACTTCATTTACTCTTCCTCCTCTGATAAAAAAAAAAAAATTCTCCCAGTCTGCCTTCCTCTGACCCAGACCCCCTCTGGTACAACAATTAAAAGAGAGAGAGAGAGAGAGAGAGAGAGAGACAATAATATAAAAATCAGAACCAAGTGAACAGTACCTCGCCTATCCAAGCGAGGTACTGTAGCAAAACTAAATTTTTTTCATAGTAAAGAGGAAGGAAGAGAGGCTGATAAAGGGAATTTTGGATGTTTTTTAGGGAAATTGATTTGGGTAGCTCTTGCTTTGGGTAGCTGATCAGTTAATGACCTACCAAACTTAAATTGTATTTTAGAAATCAAATTTGCAATATTTTTTAGACACAAAATTTTTGATTTTCTGAATAATTAAATAATGAAGGATTACACCCACAGGTTTATTATGTACGAGAATGATCTTTGACTACCAGCTGCTACTTATTTCCCACAAGATAATGCATGTTTGTTTATAATTAAGCACTAAGTTTTTTATTTTTTAATAAATACTTATTTTTTGTTTTACGAGACAAGTCATTCTCTCATGATAAATCATTTTTAATTCAAAAAATAGGTACAATGAACTGTCTCGTAAAACGAAAAATAAGTACTTAAAATTGACTAATAAAGTGATTGATCCATACCCATATCTTTTTTAAAATTAATAAAATGAGGAAACAGTCTATGAAAACAACGAAAACCATTTTATTTTTTTTAAAGTATTCAACGTCTAGAAGTCTTTGGTATAAAAAATAGTGTGTAACAAATACTAAGCAAATGGGAAGATGCATGCACATATTCATTCTAACTCTTCACATATACCTTTCTGCTCGTATCCGTAATCATTCTAGTCTGGAATCCGATATTTTACTTTTATTTTGGTATTTGCTCTAACACATATAGGCCTAAATTGCAAGTAAAGTGGAGTGGAGTGAAGTGCAGTTAGTGCCTCACTTATACTCTCATGCACGTGGACAGGGTTCGATCCCGTTAGGTCTGGCTTTGAAATTCTCGGGGCTTAAGACGAACTTATGAGGGAAAAAAATATTCATATGGGGAAAAAAAAAATGGCCCCTAAGACTTGAACCATGTACCTCTTGAATAACAAAATTAAGCTTTTTCACTAGGCTAGCTAGCTTATTTGTCATATAAGTGTTAGATTAAATATCTATTACATATCTGGCTATACCTATCTGGGGCCCTAATTTTGATCCAAAATTCGGAGGCTTAAGTCCGCCGCCTTGCTCATCTTAGCTCAAAGCTGGCTTTGAATCCCCGTAAGCACCTATCCCTATTCTCAAGTCCCCAAGGATGGAGTATCTTAAGTTTAACGAATGACAAAAAAAAAAAAGGGAAGACGGGCTACCTATCCTATCCTGAATAGATGAACATGACCAAACTCAAGAAAGGCATGCAAGAGGGGTGTTGAGTGTCAAGTATCAACTAATCTCCCCCTTTCGACTATATGTCCCATTGTAAGGAATTTATATTTTCACTCCTCTTTTAAAATCTCCGATTCTTGTTTTGTATATCCATGAGAATACATATAATGTTACTCTTTAATATGTGAAAAAATGAATAAATGAAAACATAACAATATAAATTCCCGAAGATATACACAATTAAAAGAGAGCGAATATAAAAAGAGAGCATGAAATCACTATATTTTTTTTTCAATTAGGAAAGGTTTGGAACTTTGGCCTAAATAGCAACAATTTCTTTAATTTGTTTGTCTTTTTTCTATTATTTCAAATCCATGTTAATTTATTTTGGATAATCATTCTTCTCGACAATAGAATCTAAAAAGTATGAGTTGTGTCTAAAAGCTGAAAAATATTCACTAAAAACTAAACATATTTGATAAATATACTAATTTGACTGTTTAGAACTCCAATCCATGTTTTTTATGATCAAGGTTGAATGCAAGGGGTGCTAACAGTCGTGGAGCTTGATGCCAAAGATTTTGACGAAAATCTAAATAAAGATTCACTAAACATTAATAATATCCGCATTAATAATATTCGTTAGTTTTAAAAATAATTAGTATCTCGTCAATTGTCTCATGGAATATGTACTAGTTAATAATTATATCAGTACAGGGCGCTTCAGCTAAGGTCTCCCTTATACCACAAAAATGCGGGCGTCGCTCAGCTGCCATTAGATTGTGTTTTGAATGGTCCAAATTCGTGGACAATCTATTTGCGCGAATAGATTGTCCGCAAATTCGGACCATTAATTCAAAACACAGTCCAACGGCTGTTAACAAAAATCCGCATTTTCCCACTCTAAGGGCGACCTTAGCTGAAGCGCCCTGTATATCGATCAGTATTACCACACTCTACAAATAACTACCCTAAGAGCACGGGTTACCAATGCTTCAAAATCCCATACGTTTTCACAATATACAGTAACATCTTTGAGATTTCGAATTGTGTAGAATCTGTAGACACATTAACATATAGGGAATTGATATTCGCGTTCCAAGATTTACTGCAGGCGCTCTATCTTTTTGTTTTTACACTGTGATGTTCAACATCACAGTGTAAAAACAAAATATACACTGATGTTGCCAGCAACATCACAGTATAAAAACAAAAAGGTGGAGCGCCTGCAGTAAATCTTGGAGCGCGAAAATCAGTTCCCTAACATATCCTACCTCTTTAATAAGAACCAGTTTCGCTTGCCACTTTTATGCTGCTTTCGGACAATTTTGCCCTGCTTTTGTTAGGGTGGTGTTCTTGTTCGGTTAGGCAGAAGAGTCTTTTTGCGTCTTGTTCATTGTGGGGCACGTGGCGTGGACTCCCACAGCCACACCCTCCCGGCAACCACGTAATACCTCGTTTCTCTCTCTCCCTGTCCTGCAATTTTTCTTCAGACTCCCATGGGCCATGGCTCTCTCTCTCTCTCTCTCTCTCTCTCTCTCTCTCCCTCCTTTCAGGCTTGTTCACGCTCAACCCCAACAAAATGATTCCCATCTCCCTTTCTAGCACACGCACACACGCAGAGGAAGAGGGAGAGATAATCCAAGAAGTTAGGTTTTAGAGAGAGAAAGAAGGGGCAGATTCGACAGGGCATGTAACTGGGTTTCAGATTTTTGGCAATACCCTAACTGGGAATTCGGTAAGTCGATTTGACTCCATGCAAACCCTCCTTTCCACCCAACTCTTTCTTCAACTAATCGGATCTCTCTCTCTCTCTCTCTCTCTCTCTCTCTCTCTCTCTCTCTCCCCCCTCCGTTCTCTGTGTATCTCTGTCACCGCTCGTGTTAGTTTTCATTCTTTTTCTGATGGGGTTTCATAATTTTGGATTCCTCTTTGCAGATCTATTCATGTGTCTAGACGCAAATTGCATGTTTCCTCGGGTTTTGCCATTGGGAATATCGGTAAGATATTTGGGTTCTCTCATTTCAATTGATGATTTTCTTCACCTCTGGTTATACTGATGAGTGGTTTTCTTTTACTAAAATATATTGCATGTATCGAATTTAATGTCTTTTAGAGATTGAGATTCGATTTGTAAAATTGCACTTGTCTTTTCTTTACGGTTTTCTTTTACTAAAATATATTGCATGTATTGAATTTAATGTCTTTTACAAATTGAGAACAACCGAATGGAAGTTGAGTTTCCCCTATTACAAAATTAGTTTCTGACATTTGTGTATTTCAGGTTGACAAAGCAGGCGGAGAGAAGTGGAAGCCTATTGGATTTTTGTAGTTTATTGCAGTGATTTTGAAAGCTGAAGCTAAAGTGGAACTCTGAAATTTTTTGGAAGGATTTTGGGTATGTTTTCTGTTCACTTTTCCAGGCTTCGGAAGAAAATTTAAGATATTAGCCATGATCTTTATTAAGTGTTTTTTGGAATCCTGGTCAGTATGAATCACTAGGCAAATTAAAAAGTTATTAGCCCCATTTGGACATGATTCCGTTTTGTTGGGTTACTTAGTCGGAATGGTTGACGGTGTTGATTATTCCGTATTAGTTCAATATATTCTCAGCGGTATCATTCCTTTTGCAAGGTTGATTAGGAACTCATGAGTTGTCGTCATGAGATCCATCCGTTCTTTGGTGAGACTGATCGTAAGCGTGTATTCCCTAATTCCTTCTGACAATTTGGAGTAGGAGAGGCTTGCTTTTGACTGGTTTTATGAAATTTTTACTTGGTATATGTGTTTTGGTTGAATTCGAATTCTTATAATGTGATCATTGGTGACAGATTTTTCCTTGCAAAGATGGGTTTTTTGAACCGCATTGTCGATTTCGGTTTGTATCTTTGTTGATGTACCAGTTTCTCAAGGAAGTATGAAGCCAACAATGCCTCATTTTTTGGGGACACATTTAGGCTAGGCAATCCAACCCGCCCCGCCCCGCCCCGAACGGGGCGGGTTTTCTATAATATTTTCGGGTTTCGGGTCGGGGTCGGGTAAAAAAAATTGAACCCCGGCCGGGTTCGGGTAGGGTTCGGGGTAATAGTGCCCCGCCCCTAAACCCGCCCCGACCCCGACCCGAAATACCCGACCCGAAATTACCCGACCCCGACCCGGCGTACTTATATATATATGTATTTATTTATATATGTATATATATACTTATATACATGTTATTTCATTTTTTTAGCATTAATTCAAAAAACAATGTCTCTTTACTGTCAAGTAGCCTAATTAAATTTTAAAAAGAAATAAAAATTGATATTTATTGGTGTTTAGTGGATTTTTTAAAAAGTTTTCTTCAAATATTTATATTAAATTCTACACATAAAAAAATGGAATGAAGTATCTAAAATATTGATTGCAATTAAAAGTTTAAATTTGACCGTGATACCAAAAGACATAAAAATAATTTCAAAAGTTTTATTTTCTAGATAATTTTTATTTTTATTTAGTTTTTCTTTTTTACCTCTTTTACTTATACTTTAATTTTTTAAATTTTTACGGGGCGGGGCGGGTAAACCCGTTCCCCGATCGGGGCGGGAACGGGGGTACCCCAAAAAAACCCGGTCGGGGTCGGGGCGGGGCCGGGGCGGGTAATGATTTTCGGGTCGGGGTCGGGGTATGCAAAAACCCGCCCCGCCCCGTTGCCATTCCTAGACACATTGATATAACAACTTCCAATGGGCCTTTTTTTAAAAAAAGTTCTACTCATTAGTCAAGCAAATCTTTGTCATGTCTATTTCTTTGGAAGATATGTTCATTGTGCAGTGATCAATAGGATTAATGGGAATATTGAACTGTGGAATTGAAACTCCATTCTAGAATGAGAAGATCCATGCATTTACGGAGATTATAGTGCTTGAATAGACTGAATGAATACTATTTCCTCTCTTGCAGGTACCTGTAGTGTCGTCAACTGTGCATAAATGAATGGCACTGTAAGTTCAGTTAATTAACGAACTTAAATTGCTTATAGTAATGATCACTTTTATGGGGAAGAAGTTGGTGTTCATACGCATTGTCTGCTTAGGTTTGTTGTTTTTGCAATAGCAATTAAATCTGTTGTTGAGCCTTCATATACAAACTAGGGATCAATTTTTTTTAGTTTTATTTTCATATTTGGATGTGATTGAGCTGGCCGGAACGCGCTCTATCTTTTCTACAGTTTGCATTGTTTAACCTTAGGCAATATGTAGCGCTTTTGTTGGGTTAGATTACGCCATATTTGAACGACTTCTAAAGATTTGAGATTTGAGCTTGCTAATATAGTTTCGAACGGTCAAACTTGCTAACTCTACATATTGGTGATGCTATGTGGGCAAGATATTCCTGTGTTTACTGGAATCAAGTAAAGTAACATGTGTGCACCTATAGTTTGGTTGCTCCATGTTGGACGCATCCCGTTAATCTAGGTTATTGACAATCTCAAGCAAACAATTCAATAACAAGATTAGAAAATGTGGTTGTGGTGCTACCCTTTCACGCTGATCTTTGTTTTATGATTATAACAGCTATTGAATTTCTACGTTGTGCACCTGAAGGGAAGTGTATGCTTGTGGTCCACTATTTCTTTTCTCTTTTATTTTTTCCTTTGTCCCATTTTACTTATGTTTCCTTTCGGGCTTTTGTCCCTGTGCTGTACAGTAAATTGTAATCCTTTTGACACAATGTCCTTCTCCGTTATAGGTTTGTATAATGATTTTAAACCCCATGAGTTGTGAGAAACTTCAGATTTTAGCAAATTGTTCTGTGCTTGCTTGGATCAGGTGATCACTTCCAGCGAGAAGCTTAGATAGACTTGCACAATAAGAAAAAGGCACCATGCAGAAGGGTAACTGGCTTCCAGGTGATCATCTCTCACCCATTTATGTTTTTCTTGTTGCCTACAACTATTATGAACTCATTCTTGTATTCTGCACAATTCACACTGATTTCCTTTAATTCTATGTGCAGTTCTTCCCACAAGATCTAAGTAAACTGAATCAACTGATGGTCACCTGTGCGGATTCACAAGTCAGAGTCCATGGGATTAATGTGGTGGGAAAATATAGGGGTGCGATCGTCCTCTCTTGCCTAAGATACTTCATAGCTGGCATATTTGACAATTTGTTTCCCCCCCCCCCCCCCCCCGGGTGTATTTGAATCAAGGTTTTCGCCTTTTGGTAAGAAAAAGGAAATGAAAACAGAAAAGTTGGAGGGTAACGGCTCCAAATACACAGGCAAAAGGGGTTTTGCCCGCTTTCTGCACTGTTACCATTTTTGTTGTACATGGTGAGCTGGAAACATGTAAAAGTTGTACATGTTGTACTTCATTTAGAGGAAGAACGATTGTGCTTTTATCACTTTGATTCCATATGATCAAACTTATGCATACAACTTGCTACGCTCATCCAGTTAAAAGTTCAGATACAATCAAAATCGATGTCCACAATGGGCATGACAGACGTGCAAGGCACGTCGCGATGCACCTAGTAGTATTCTCAAAATTTCCTCTGTTTTTTTGGTAAATTCTTAAATTGCCCGCCTTTTAGTTGCCTTTTACTTTACAGTTTATTTATTTATTTGTTTATTTTTAATCAAAGGTAGTTTACACTTTACAGGTTAGGATGCATCAAAATACAACTAATTGCTATTGCAGAAAAACTCTTGGAATATTGTGATCCTCAAAAAAACCGAAAAGTACTGCAGCTTAGCAATAGTTTATATACTTTATTCTAAGATAAGACCTGATGATAAGAAGTCAAGAACCGTGGAAGTAGTTTATTCTAATAAGGAAAATAACGTTTAGATAGCGTTAATGGTTTATCTTTATTGGGCACTTAGGGCCCTCGATCCCCCATGTCACTGGGCCAAAAGCCCGTTGGCACGTTACCTAAAAAGGCTGTGTTTGGATAGCAGATATCTCAGAGAGGGATGAGAATATGAATCCGGAACTTTTAATATTTCTATGTTTGTGAAGAGTGGGAATGTGATTGAGATTACTAAATCTCTCAATCCAGGAGAAATCACATTCCTGAATACAGGAAGAATCTGATTCCTCCCACCCCGTGGTAATTTTGGATTCTTAGCTCGATCAATATAAAAAGGAAAGGTTTCTTTAGGATATTTTCAAAATAAATGATTCCTAGAGAAGATTAGAGCCCGTTCCGGTTTTCCTTCTTTTTTCAAAACTTCATTTTTTTCAAATTTCAAATTCAAATATAACGAAAATGAAAAATAATTTTTCAATTTTTTTTGCACCGTATTAAAGATCTCAATGAGATTTATCAAACAAGATCCATAGTGAAAAGAAAATTATTTGCATAAACACATAATTTTTGAGCTTGAAATTTACCTTCCTTTTCAAAAATCCACTTTTTTCCAAAGTGGAACGGGCCCTTACTTCATTAATTCAAACGTCGGAATAGAATTACTCCGGGTATCGACTTGAATTAATAGGAATTTGATTTCTGATAATCAAATTCCTATTTCTACAAAAGATTACGGGCATCCAAACTGAGCCTAAGAGTTGGGCTCTTCTCCAGTAATTCGTAAGAGTATTTTACCATATAAGAGTATATATTTTATTGGTAAAAGATTTTTATGGGATTCACACACTAGTTAAATAATTTGTCTCACATAGTTCCAGGAGAGGACCCATTCCCTTTCCTAAATTAACCATTTGCTAGCATTGTTTACTCATAACATCTCCAAGGGAGGTATCAAAATCAAAACCAAATTACATTTGATGAGCCATATAAGCAAAACAATCTTTAAAGGAGAAAGCAAACTTGCTACACTATTTTGGTGCAACTCTCTCTCTCTCTCTCTCTCTCTCCATCCAAGTTGAAGAGAGAGAAAGCGCGATTCAAATTGCCACCTCAATATCAAATTTAATGCTTACTATTGGTGAATTGTTATTTTTTTGGGCAAAGGAGGCAATATAAAAAACTGATAAAAGATTAAACTTTGAATAGTTTTTCGGAGTGCATAACTCTCCAATTTGCCACATAAGTCACCAAAGTACATATTTGATGTAAAATTTTGCTTATTCACTTGGAAATGCTCTTATAATTTGCCACGCGGCACGCACTTAGCCCAATTCTTTCCCATATTAATATATTATAGTCAGTACCATTCATCAACTTTAAAATATATGTAGATCTAGTAATCATCCACCAACATTTTTCTTACTCATTTCTTAAACAAAGATAAAGCCTTGCTTTGGTTTAAAGATTCTAGGACAATGCTATCAGAATACCTACCTCATGAGCTATTTATAATCTTTCTTTCCTTCACTATTTAATTCACTGGTACTGCAAATTAAAATAAAGTCTATGCAGTGCAAAAATAAATAAAAAAACTAAAATGCATGCATGTGAGAAAGTACATAACGGAACACTAATTATAAATATGTTTCGCGATATTACCACAACCATACCAAAAATAAATTATATACATATAAATATTTATATGCGTGCGTCTGTTTGTGCGACTAGTTAGTTTGTTGACAAGTAATATTCTATTTTCTTCAAGTTGATCCCAAAGTTAAATTAAATACATGTGTTTAAATTGTTCTCGCTAAAACCCAATTACCAGCACTCCTGGTAAAGAACTCGTTAGCTATCACGCCAATCGCTTGATCTTAACTCTTTGATTCTTTGATCCAATTAAGTATGATCATTGGATCATGAAACTGAAACTAATTATGTATAACTAATTAGTTATTGTCATCATCAGATGATTCAGATTAATCTACCCTTGTTTGCTTGAGCTTAAAGCAAGTGTTGGGATTACTCTACAACCTTAATTAATTTAATCAAAGTAATTTTTTTTTATGGTGGTAAATTATTTTAATCAAAAGTTTGTTTTTCTCTTTTCGAGAAAACACGATCGTAGATTAAGATTTATTCCATCTTTCTCTATATAATAATAATAGTATGTTGCCTTTCCTCATTGGGAAATTGTAGCCCCCCAAGCCACTCACTTCATAATCTAAGGGTACTTTTTTTTATAATCAAACGTGCTCCACGTCACTTATCTCTACTTTGATTGGAACAAGAGAATATATAATGGGCTTCGGTTTTGCCCCTTCGGTTTGGAGCTCTGCTACGCGCAGATACAATTCGCAGAGAACCACGCAGAGACAAATGCGTTTGGCCTCATTTCGGGTCCCGAAAAAATCTAGAAAAATATCCATAAATTTTTAAATATTATTTTATGGAGCCCTGTAAAAAATCAACTCCAGTGGATATCGATAAGTGTTACTTTTGAATTCGTAGGGGCGAATTGAGCAGTTTCGCCTCTACGAATCAACTCCAGTGGATCTCTGCAGATTGTCTCTGCTAAAAGTATTTTTGTGTTTGCGGATGTGTTTTGAGTTGGTGCCTGTAGGATTTCGTAAGAAACCCTAAACCCTAAGAACTCATGTCAAACCATTGAAGAAAATAAATATACCGGATGCATACCTGTCGCCATGGAGGATGAAAACCTTAGTGCGTGGTTACTCGTCTTCCGCCTCCAGAACCCTACTCTTGATCTTGACCTTAGTCTCACACACGATGGGATGGTATGAGAAAAGAGGCTAGGGTTTTGAGTGGAGACCTTGACCACCTATTTATAAGCCCCGGTTCCATCATAGCCCATCATAATTGATGGAACCATATTGGGCCATTTAATTGATCTCTACATATAAAATAAGCCCGTACCACTTAACGCACGTGATACGACCCAAATACGTGCTAATAGAGACGTGTCCATTACCCGGGTCACATTAATTAAAGATCACAACCTTATGGGTAATACCGACATCACTCAAGCCTTATTCGACAACATACAATGTTTAATTTTATGATCTATGTAGGCCCACCAACAGAAAATTGCTAACAATCTCCCACTTGGGCCACATAGGTCATCCTGATATTAAACATTGTAAACTTTAGGAGCTCAAACTTTTGCTGTCGAAATTTATGAGTGTCATCTCAAAACAATCTGGTCCATTGAAATCATAAATATAGGATCATGGCGGCCTTTGCCATATTTATCATGACAGGACCCATCCATAGTCACAAATACCTATGTATTCAACAACATAGATCAAGTACGGATATGTAGCATGGAAAACGCATGCAATGTGATCCTTTATCATGCCTGTTTCCAACTGGTCCAACTTTATAACTCAATAGAGTTCCTGTATCATGCATATTTTCAAAACTTCATGTATAACCACAATTTGAAAAATACGCAACTTTATTTCAGAATCATCAATAAACTGAAAGTGATCACCAAAATGTCAAATAATCCATAATATGAGTAGCACAACTCCCACTAACAAAATACTTCATTAGAACTAACCACTCCTGCACGAGCAACATGCTCCTTAAACACTTTAGGTGGTAAGCCCTTAGTAAGCGGATCCGCAATCATGAGTTCTGTGCTAATGTACTCAATTGACATAAGATGATTCCGAACTCTTTCCTTAACGACAAGAAACTTGATGTCAATATGCTTCGATTTTGACGAACTCTTGTCATTCTTAGAATATAGTTCAGCAGCTTTATTATCACAATAAATCCTTAGTGGCTTCTCGATGTTACTCACTATATGAAGCCCCGAGATAAAATTCCGCAACCATATTGCTTGATTTGATGCCTCATAGCAAGCTATGAATTCAGCTTCCATGGTAGATGAAGCTATAAGTGTCTGTTTGACACTTTTCCAAGATATAGCTCCTCCAGCTAACATGAAAACATAACCAGAAGTGGATCTCCTACTATCAAGGCAACCAGCAAAATCAGAGTCTGAATATCCAACGATCTCCAAATGTTCAGATCTCCCATATGTGAGCATATAATCTTTTGTCCTTTGCAAGTATCGCATAACGCGCTTTGCTGCTTTCCAGTGATCCATGCCTGGATTACTTAAATATCTGCCAAGCATGCCAACTACATACGCAATATCCGGACGCGTACAAACTAGAGCATACATAAGACTCCCTACTGCTGATGCATAAGGGATGTCTTCCATTTGTTTTCTTTCCAAGTCATTCTTTGGGCATTGGAGCAAACTCATTTTGTCACCTTTGGCAATTGGTGCATCACATGGTGCACAACTCTGCATGCCAAATCTACTGAGCACCTTATCGATATAAGTCTTTTGTGACAAGCCAATTATACCACGTGATCTGTCACGATGAATCTGTATGCCTATCACAAAAGATGCATCACCAAGATCTTTCATTTCAAAATTCTTTGAAAGAAATTTCTTGGTTTCATGCAATAATCCTATATCGCTGCTTGCCAGTAAGATATCATCGACATACAATACTAGAAAAATGAATTTGCTCCCATTGATCTTATGATAGACACATTGATCCATAGCATTTTCCTTAAAACCAAAAGAGGAAATTACTTGATCAAACTTCCGATACCATTGACGGGATGCCTGCTTTAAGCCATAAATGGATTTCTTTAGTTTGCAAACCATGTGTTTTGATTCTTTTGTTTCAAAACCTTCTGGTTGCACCATATATATGGTTTCATCAATGTCACCATTAAGAAACGCAGTCTTTACATCCATTTGGTGAAGCTCCAAATCAAAATGAGCTACAAGTGCCATAATAATCCTAAGAGAGTCTTTCGATGATACCGGAGAGAAAGTCTCTTTATAGTCAATGCCTTCCTGTTGAGTAAAGCCTTTAGCAACAAGACGTGCCTTATATCTTTCGATATTGCCCTTCGAATCCCGCTTGGTTTTAAATATCCATTTACAACCAACGGGTTTAACACCTTTAGGCAATTCGACAAGATCCCAAACGTCATTGTCACTCATAGACTTTAACTCATCCAATACGGCATTCATCCATTTTTGGGAGTTAACACTTTGTTTGGCTTGACTGAAAGATATGGGATCATCCTCCAATCCTATATCAAACTCATGTTCTTGGAGATAAACGACATAATCACTTGAAATCGCTGATCTCCTCTCCCTATTGGATCTCCTTGGCACTTCCAATTGAGTTTGTTGGGGTTCTTCTGTATTAGTAGGAGACAACTCAGGAATAATCTGGTGGTCTGCATCCGCATCCTGTACTAATACAGGTGTGACCACATCATCAGTCTCAACATGAATCATAGGAATCTCAATATGTTCCTCCTCAAATTCAAAATTCCGGGGTTGTTGTGCACTCCCACTACTTTTAACATCCTCAATAAATTTGGCATTATCCGTCTCAATTATGGTATTTGTGGAAGGGCAATAAAACTTGAAACCCCTTGACCTTTCAGAGTATCCAATAAAATAACAGCTAACAGTTCTTGAGTCCAATTTTCTTTCGTTAGGCCTATAAGGCCTAGCCTCAGTTGGACAACCCCAGACATGGAAATGCCTAAGACTAGGTTTCTTTCCAGTCCACAACTCGTACGGGGTTTTAGCTACTGCTTTACTAGGTACTCGATTAAGAATATAAAATGCAGTCTTTAAGGCTTCTCCCCACAGGGAATCTGGTAAAGAAGAATTAGACATCATACTTCTGACCATATCCTTAAGGGTTCGATTTCGTCTCTCAGATACACCATTTTGACGTGGTGTCCCTGGCATGGTGTATTGAGGTACGACGCCACATTCTTCCAAGTATCTCGCAAAAGGCCCTGGACGTTGTTCGCCTGATCCGTCATATCTACCGTAGTATTCACCACCACGATCAGATCTAACAGCCTTAATATTCTTATTAAGTTGATTTTCAACTTCTGCTTTATAGGCCTTAAATACGTCCAGTGCCTGTGATTTTTCATGTATCAAATACAGATACCCATAACGAGAATAGTCATCTGTAAAAGTGATAAAATACCGTTGACCATTCCAAGAAGCCGTAGGGAATGGACCACAGATATCAGTATGTATCACTTCTAAAACGTCTAAACTCCTTTTGGCACCAAATTTCCTTATATTTGTTTGCTTCCCCTTTACGCATTCAACACAGTTTTAAAATCTGAAAAATCAAGAGGATCAAGAATTCCACTTGACACAAGCCTTTCAATTCTCTCTTTCGAGATATGTCCCAAACGCTTGTGCCACAATACAGAGGAATTCTCATTAATTAATTTCCGCTTCGTACCATATTTGTCAACATGCAAAGTTTCATTAAACTTTAAGTGGGAGGCATCCAAGTCTAACCTGTATAGACTATCAACTAGATATCCAGTACTAATAATATTTGAATTTTGGAAAAGACTGAAACCTCCGTTTCCAAATGAACAAGTATAACCGGATTTGTCCAAACAGGAAACAGAAATCAAATTTCGTCTAAATGACGGTACGTAAACAGTCTCATCCAAATCCAAATAAAGACCAGATTCTAATTTAAGTCTATAGACTCCAATTGCCTCAACACGAACTTTATTGCCGTCTCCCATATAAATGAACCTTTCGGCATCACTTGGGATTCGACTCTTTATACAACCTTGCATAGACACACTAATGTGGATAGTTGCACCCGTATCTATCCACCAAGTGTTGGGTGGTACTTCAGCTAAATTAAATTCACAGCAAACAAAACTGAATTGATTACCTTTCTTTGCGAGCCACTTGTGATATTTGGGACAATCCTTCTTCACATGACCAACCGTCCTTTGGCAAAAGAAACAGGGAACACCTTTATCATGTTTCTGTTGCACAGTTGTCTGTGAAGTCCTAGCATCTACAGTTCCCTTAACCTTAGGGTTTAATTTTCTTTTCTTAGTGCCCAAATAGCCATGAGAATGAATTGTAACATGCTCTTTCCATTTCTTAAAGTTGGAACCCTTAAGAACTGGAATATTATTCAAATTGGCAGATGTAAAAGATGCAATAACAGAAAAGCTCACAATTAACAAATATCCATCTACTTTAGTGCAATGATAATAATAAGAGAACTTGAATATAATTATCATGCAAAACTTGATCTAATTGTAGGGGCAAACAATCAGATAAATAAAATAAAATTTGATATTTGTGTCTTTAATGGTGGGCCCTTTCGAGAAACCTAACGCATCATCATAACCAAGTCTTTGGACAGTAATTACAACATGCAAGTGGTCTTCTCATCAATAAGGCTAGTTAACATGAACAATATAAACTGGGTCTGGCCAATCAAGAGCCTTCCTTTGGGCCGACTATTGACCGCATAGACAAATTCTAAAACTATATTATTCAAAAAAAAAAAAAAAACTACCTTATACCGTTTAAAATCCGGCCAAATAATAACCTTCCTTTGGGCCGATCACTATTCACATGGATCTAAACGTAACTTTATGCAACTCAAAACTTTTACCCTCAACCGCAAAAAATTTCAATGACATAGACCACTTTGGTGGCATATCACTTTAATTTTCCTAAGCATTGGGTATGAATTGCGAAATAAACTTTATGCCCCAATTTTAATTCTTTAGTGAAACAAGTAATAACCATAGAATCCACTCGCTGTAGTCGCACTGTATTCGGCAAAAAATAAAATAAAAAAAATCACTTTTGATCCTCTTAACAGTGGGTATGAGAGCAATCTAACCATGGTCGGAACAAAAAAAATTTATACTGAAAAGTTACTCGTTTGTTGTTCCCACCAATATACAATATAGAATTAAGACAAATGTTAGGTTCTCATAAGTTGGTAACTATTGTTACCATCAGATTCAACAAGGAATTCAAAACTGATGTTTATTATTAATTGCCGCACCGTCGCCATGCAAATCGCCATATAGCATGCATACCGCAGATTAGACCAATCGAATAAAATCCAAAATTGATCTAACAACTAACAGCAAGAACGACTTCAACTGAGAATTAGAAATATGTCGCCGTTACGTAGATTGGATTTATTACTTGTTTCTTGAATACAGGGAAAAACAAACTTTATGTTTTCCTCAATAATTTGACAAGAGGCTCTGATACCACTTGTAAGATTTCGTAAGAAACCCTAAACCCTAAGAACTCATGTCAAACCATTGAAGAAAATAAATATACCGGATGCATACCTGTCGCCATGGAGGATGAAAACCTTAGTGCGTGGTTACTCGTCTTCCGCCTCCAGAACCCTACTCTTGATCTTGACCTTAGTCTCACACACGATGGGATGGTATGAGAAAAGAGGCTAGGGTTTTGAGTGGGGACCTTGACCACCTATTTATAAGCCCCGGTTCCATCATAACCCATCATAATTGATGGAACCATATTGGGCCATTTAATTGATCTCTACATATAAAATAAGCCCGTACCACTTAACGCACGTGATACGACCCAAATACGTGCTAATAGAGACTTGTCCATTACCCGGGTCACATTAATTAAAGATCACAACCTTATGGGTAATACCGACATCACTCAAGCCTTATTCGACAACATACAATGTTTAATTTTATGATCTATGTAGGCCCACCAACAGAAAATTGCTAACAGTGCCTTGGTTTAGTTTTGGTGATTTGGTTTTCGTTTTGTTCGTTCGGGTTTGAGGTCGCGAAGGTTCTTGGTTATGGTTTTCCGGGTTTTCGGTCGGCGTCTTGCATTCCTATAGGTTTTGGGTGGATTTTTGTCGGTGTGCACGTCCCTGTAATGCATCCTGTAGGGCAGATCCGAACCTCATTTCTTTGAATTCTAATCATGTACTCCAAGGGGTAGCTCGATCAAATAGAGATGATATAAAAATCCAGACATTATATCTATAACTCCGGTATGGATGACCTATTTTTGGTCGGATCGATCAGGGAAGAGAATAATGAAAGTGCACGTAAACTGGCCCAAACATTCCGATTGTCAAAACCACAACAAAAAAAAGAAGAAGAAAAAAGTGAGATCACAATAATAGACTTTTAGTGATAAATTTAGAAGTACCTATAGATGCTCATAGAACACTAGTCCTTAATTTAATAGCTACGGCTAACAGTATCAGGGTTCAGTACATGGCATCAAGTCCCACAAACCAAACAACTAGGATTTTTTTTCAATTGATTAATTTCTTTTTAATTAGGCATTTAGATCCGATAAGTAAACTTTATTCAAACCAAAAAAAATTATTTCTTTTGTGGCCCAGTTAGGTTAGGCGTCGCAATTTGGTTACTCCCTCTGTCCCAAAATATTTATTTGGTCCGCAAAACGAGACTAAAAAATAATGCATTTCTTTCAAGAAAAAATTCAAATTTTTTTCATAAATTTAAAGAACTCATCGATATCTAGTGAATTGTTGAAAAAAAAATGGAGTTTTCTTGCAAAAATTGTATTATTTTCACGTTCTCGTTTTGCAGATCGGACAAATATTCTAAGACGGAGGGAGTACTATAAAGAGTAAAAAATTATTGGGAAAATGACGGCCCAGGACGTGTTTTGATAATTAATACCCAATAAGGAAAAGCTACGAACATTTGTTAATACTGAAAATGTCCTTAGTGGGTATTATCAAAACATGTCATTCGCCGTCATTTTCCCAAAATTATTCGGTTAGTGTCACTTCGCTCACATGGTGCAGTCCTATTAGGTAGAATTATTGCACAAAAGTCATAGCTAATTCGTGAATTGTTGAAAAAAATTATTCGGTTAATGTCAATTCATCGATATCTAGTGAATTGTTGAAAAAAATTAAAGTTTTTATTGTAAAAATTGTATTGTTTTTAGATTCTCGTTTTACAGATCGGACAAATATTCTAAGACGGAGGGAGGGGGACTAGGGAGTACTATAAAGAGTAAAAAAAATTTCGGTTAATGTCACTTCGCTCACATGGTGAAGTCCTATTAGGTAGAATTATTGCACAAAAGTCATAGCGAATTCTTGAATTGTTGAAAAAAATTATTCGGTTAATGTCAATTCATCGATATCTAGTGAATTGTTGAAAAAAATTAAAGTTTTTATTGCAAAAATTGTATTGTTTTTAGATTCTCGTTTTACAGATCGGACAATTATTCTAAGACGGAGGGAGTACTATAAAGAGTAAAAAATTATTCGGTTAATGTCACTTCGCTCACATGGTGAAGTCCTATTAGGTAGAATTATTGCACAAAAGTCATAGCGAATTCGTGGCTTTAATTTAACGACGGATCAAGCTTATAAGTTCTGTTTTTTTTAATCGGACATTTGTATTATATATCAATTGCGCTTACCTCGACTAAATTTTAAGCTACTAGGTTAATAGTTCGATAAACTTTCAAGGACACTAAGAATCATATTTTGATCACGGTGATAATTAAACCTGCAAACTTGTGAGATCGAATTAGCCCCTTACATGTGTAGCTATTTTTAGAGCTAATTTGTGTGGCTTTTAACGACAGATCAAAATAAGATAAAGCTGATAAATTCTGGTTTTTTAAGTCGGACATTTGTATTATAGTATATTAATTGTGCTTATCTCGACTAATTTTTAAGCTATCATGATAACGGTTCGATAAACTTTTAGGGACGCTAATTAAGAATCTCGTTTTGACGGTGAGAATTTAACCTGCAAACTTATGATTGAGATCGAATTACCCCTTGCGTATGTAGACCGTGTAGTTGTCTTTAGAGCTAATTTGTGTGTTTTTCCATCAAAATGTGCGTATGTTTACTTGCCGTGCTGAATGATAAAGCTTTAGTGCTATGCTTTTTGTGGTATATATAGTACGTGTGGACTAAATTTCATGGGATTAGGTAGGACTCCATATATCCAGCCTCATCTTATTTTGTATTAATTTCTTTTGACAATCAGATGATCGGGTCAGCTTGCGCGCACCTTGACTAATTTTGGAAACTTGAAATTAACGATCGGTCAACCCTCCAGTGGCCCCAAAGTTTGGAATTTGGTCCGGAAAATTCAAATATGCAACCTTATGAATAACAAACACTTAGTATTAACTTTTAGCCGATGAATGCAAGAATGCTCCAATTTAGTCGGTGAATGCCAGGAATGCTCCAATTTAGTCGGTGAATGCCAAAAATGTTCCAATTTAGGCATGATCATCACATATACAATAAAATCTAGTTAATTCTTTTCGTCCGGTTTCATTTTCTTTGGTTCCACAAGATTGTAATAGGTTGGCGGTTGAAAAATACGCCCTTTTTATCGAGATATCTAGAACTTGGGAAGGTAATTTTCCCGGACCGGGCTTTTAGAGAAGCTCAGCTAGATGTTTCTATTTTGTAGTAATCAATAAAGGGAAAATGACAGCTAATAACGTGTTTTGATAATTAATGCCCGCTAAGGATATTTTCAGTATTAAAAAATGTTCTTAGCTTGTCCTTGACAGATATTAATTATCAAAACACGTCTTGGGCCGTCATTTTCCCATCCATAAAACCGCTATTTATTGACTAAAAAAAAAGAAGGGAAAATGACGGCCCAGGACGTGTTTTGATAATTAATACCCGCCAATGACAAACTAAGAACATTTGTTAATATTGAAAATATACTTGGCGGATATTAATTATCAAAAACATATTTTTGGCCGTCATTTTCCCAATAAAAAATCACATGGACTCTTTTCTGAACAAATTGACCTTAAAAATTTCACATGGGCTTGTTGCTATATATTCTGTCGCACAAAAAAAGTCAAACGCGATTAACAAGTTTAAAGATGATCTTAAAAGTCAAACGCAATTAATAACAATTTTAAGATGATCTTAAAAAGCCAAATGTGATTAACAATTTTGATAAGATGATTTTAAAAAGTCAAACGCGATTAACAATTTTAAGATGATCTTAAAAAGTCAAACGAGATCATCACAGATATGATAGTCTTTTTAAAAGCTCCAATTTAGTCGGTGAATGCCAATAATGTTCCAATTTAGTCGTGATCATTACGGCCCCGTTCCAGATTCAGAAATAAGTACTTATTTTTTAAAAATGCAATTTCAAGCTCAAAAATTATGTATTTACGTAAATAATTTTTCTAGCAATATAGATTTTGTTTGATAAATCTCATTGAGATCTATAAACGGTGCAAAAAAAATCAAAAAATTATTTTCCAATTTTATTATATTTGATTTTGAAAATATAAAATAAGTATTTATTTTTCAAGAAGGGAAAGTGGAACACCCTCCGTTAATTCTTTTCGTTATGTTTCATTTTCTTTGGTTCCGCGAGATTATAATTGTTGGCGCATGCTATTGCAAAATACGCCCTTTCCATCAAGATATCTACAACCTGGGGAGGTAATTTTCCCAGACCGGGCTTGTAGAGAAGCTCGGCTAGATGTTTCTATTTTGCAGTAATCAATAAAATCGCTATCTATTGACAAAAATAAAAATAAAAATTCACATGGACTCTTTTTCTGAACAAATTGACCTTAAAATTTTCACATGGGCTTGTTGCTATTCTGTCACACAAAAAAAGTCAAACATGATTAACAATTTTAAAAGATGATCTTAAAATGTCAAACGCGATTAATAACATTTTTAAGATGATCTTAAAAAGTCAAACGAGATCTTAATAATTTTGAACTCCACGAGGAAAATTATTTCTGAATTGATTTTAAGCATAGTTCATTAAATTATATTTATAGTATAAACAATATTTACAGTAAACTTTTTCCATGGGTACAGAGAACCTAGCTACCAATTGTGCATGGCGTAGTCCCAATGTTTTAGACTCATGATTTTATATATGTAGTATTAAGTGGCAGATAAATGTTCTTATTATTTTGAATTACTTATTTTTCGCTTTATGAAACATGTCATTATTTCACAATACATTACCTTTAATTCAAAAAATAAGTATTTATTTTACTTAGCAGAATGGAGACTAATATTGACAAGTATATATATACAATAGTTTATTTGTATATCCATTTTTTTTTATAGTATTAAAAAGCTATGTGATGGTTACATGGTCTGTCATATGGCTTTCATTTTGGCTCTCTTTTTTATCTCCCTCGATGTACCCATTATCGAGTTTCTCATTAATAATATTTTTGCTGTTTAAAAAAAAAGGCTCATAAATCATTCTACATGAAAATCATACATTATAATTAATACAACATACTAGTAGCTTACTTTGAGTTTTACAGGTGCAGGCTACAGCATTTTTTTTTTTTAAATTTTCAAAAATTCTAGAAAAAAAAAACACAAGGGGGCTAACGTTGGAATCAACAGCATCCGATGTGTGTAGGGTACTTGATCCAAACATTTTATTTTTCATGTATATATGTGTATATCCCTAACGGATGACATTGAAAAAAATTAGAAAGCCGAAGTATTTTTATGACGAAATTGAAAGGTGAATGATCAAAATGAATTTTTGATCAAAGTTGAAGGGATATAAGAGAAATTTTCTCTTTGAATTTTGTTCTTTTTTAATCTAGTAGTAAAAGTTTTGGGGCCGGGCTATTCGCAGCCACGTATTTTCTCCCACAGCCCGTTAAAAATTTTCAATTAGACTCGACAGCTAGTTACCGAAATTAAGATACATTTTCAACATCAACTTACTGAAATATGATATTTTTTTCAACAACTATTTACCGAAAATGCATGTTTGGCAGTTGTCTACCGAAAGTGGAATATATTTTCGACATGTAGTTACCGAAATATAATCTTATTTTCAACAGCTATTTACCGAAATGCTATTTATGACTTTCAACAACCACTTACCGAAATAGAGTGGGTTATGGGAGAAAATATATGGCTGCGAATAGCCCGGCCCAAGTTTTGGGGCCTGCTCACGCAATTTTTACTTTTTAAATTTTTTTCATTAAGGCGAATTATTTATCTAAAAAGTTTTACCCGTGATCGATCGCGAGCTAAAAATTTGAAAAAGACAAAAACAGATAGTGACATACTCCTAGTATAGTACGAGATAATTTTCGACCAAACATTAATCTCTCTCTCTTCAAGGTAGGAAATTTAATTTACTCTATTCTAAGGGTTTGAAACACGGTAGGTGAGATTTGAATTAATCTTCAAATTCTCCACCAAATGCATGAAATTAAAGTATAAGATGCTACCACCCCATTTGCCCAAATGAACTCTTAATTTGACCAAATGTGCTCTAAACAAGACAAAATCACGTCTGTCTCAAGATGTTTGTTTTGTTACCACCGACATGGGAGCCCAGCTAGTGAGGGTCACCACTCCCCTTAACGTAGGCAGATGTTTGAGTCCTAGCAGGTACTCGAAACCCGTCTGCGGACCAAAGGGGGGACTTTTCACCAGCTGTGCACTAAAGTGGTGCCGTGGTGACGGCTCGTCCTCCCGGACGGTAGTTATGGCTCAAACCGGACATTCCATTGGCAAGTAAGAAGTACCTATGATTACGTTCAGGGAAAGTTGCTACGCTGGTCGCACTCTCTCACCCTTTTTTGATTATCAAAAAGAAGAGAAAAGAAGATGTATGTTTTGTTAACAATTTAGTCGATATCAATGCGTTCTTCTAATTTACGAAGAATTAAAGTTTAAAGTTTTTCTTAGAAAGAATGCATTGTTTTTAATTTGCAAGTCCTTGTTTTATGAACCGAACAAATACTCATTAATTAATCGATTAAGATTCGAGCTGTCGATTATCGAAAAGAACGACTAAATAGACCGCTCTACACGTGCTCTACAGGGAGATGTTCGGCAGCATTCCCATTCATGTAATATTGAACCCAACCCACAGCCTTCTCACAGCTAAGCCACAACCCATCCGTCACCCCAAAAGCCATCACCTCCAATCCAACCAACCAACCACCTCCAACCACCGTCACATGCCCGTTAAAATAGCGCCAAAAATACATACGCCACCACTCTCGTCATTACCCCAAAATTTCAGGGGCTTTATCGTCATGAACAAACTACTGCTATTTCCCGATGTGCTGAAACACTACTTTTTTATTAAAACCCCGCCAAAACCCGTGGCCTACTCCTTTTGCTAAAGTACGCCCGGTGCGCACAGCTCTCCGCAGCCCTTTTAGCTTACGTGTCGAAACGTTACGTAGCCAAACCCAAAGTTGTCAATACCGTACCGGTCAGCGTACCGTTTTCACTACTGGAATGGTACGTACCGGTACCGGGCTGTATCCCGGTACCGTTCCGGATTTACCACAATTAATATTATATATATATATATCTACCATATTTTAAAATTTTAAGTATAAACATAAACAAAATGTAAAAAAAAAAGAAGACCGGTACGGAACGCTGAAAAATGCTCGGAACAGACCGGTATTATCCGATATTGACCGGAACAGGCCGGTATTTCAACCGGAACGGAACATGACTTTTTTGCGTTCCGTTTACGCACCGATACGGTACGTACCGGCCGGCACGGTACGTACCGGCCGGCACGGAACGAAATTGTCAACTTTGGCCAAACCCAAAACCCGTGGCCTATTCCTTTTGCTAAAGTACGCCCAATGCGCACGGCTCTCCGTAGTCCTTTTCGCTTACGTGTCGGAAACGCTACGTAGCCAAACCCAAACGTGCACTCGTGAGTCGTGAGAGACGAGGTGCGCATTCACGCCCCCCCGCGCCCGTTAGCACAAAGCCGTTTACTTTTTTACAATTTCCCACCGATTTCTTCCCCCGCCCTCGCTTTTCACATGCTTTAACATACGCACCTAAAATCTGTTACACTGTCAGAAGACTCAGAACTGCCCACCTCTCCCTCTCTCCTCCCTCCACCTCTCTCTCTCTCTCTCTCTCTCGATCGAGATACATAGTTATCTACAGCTGCACTTTTACATTAGTAAAAATAACAAATAATCCGTTTGCATAGAGAGCTTCTCGGCATCTTCAGATCCTGTTCGATCGTGTTTATCATCGATGAAGAGACTTTGGAGAAATCGATGGATCGATACAGAAGTTTGGAATTCATTTGAGTTCTTTTTCGATCATCTGAAGTTTTTTTCGACCATCTGAATGTGTTTTCATCATTGACTTCGAGTACAAGATAAAGAGAAATATGTTTATTGATTCGTTTCTTTGACTCGATGATCTGCAGTAATTCGGAGCTCTTGTCCGATCATCTACGATCCGACTCGTTTGTTACGTGATTCTGTTAGGGGAGAGAGAGAGAGAGAGAGAGAGAGAGAGAGAGAGGAGCGAAGCGTGCGGGTGAGATTTCTCGTGCACGTGAATTACCGGTGGTGAAAATGCCGCACAGGACGGCTTACTTTTTCCCGAGGCAGTTTCCGGACCGCGGATTCGACGCGTCGTCGATAACGCCGTTCGAAGCTCACGAGAATCAAATCAGAGGCAACTTCAACGGCGATGACAGCGACTGGAAAGCTACAAAAATCTCAAGGGAGGCCACAAGGGGAGGGAAAAGTAACGGTTTCATGGGTGATAGGATCCACGGAAAGCAACTGGCTGCTTTCGTCAACTGGTTGGCGGATAGAAAGGGAGAGAGAAGGTCGGGTCACGTGAAGGTACAGTTGGATGGCGGCGACGGCGATCACGAGCTCTTGCTTCAGCCGGAGCCACCGGAATCCGTCGTCGCCGTTGAATCCCAGGGGTTTGACTTAGAACAGACGGGGTCGTTTCAGACGTTGTCGAGTGGGACCGGCGGTTATAACGGCGGTAAAGAGCGGCAAGCGTCGTCGTCGCAGGGGCTTCCGGGTGAGGGTGGTTTGAGCGGGCGGCGGTTCGGGCTGCAAACGTCGTCGGTTCAGGGGCTTTCGAGTGGGAGTAGTAGTAGTTATTGTGGGACGGCGAAAGAGCGGCGGTTTGAGCGGCAAACGTCGCCGTTTCAGGGGCTTTCGGGCGGGGGTGGTGGTTATTGTGGGCCGGCAAAAGAGCGGCGGTTGGAGCGGCAAGCGTCGTCATTGCAGGGGTTGCTGTCGAGTGGGAGTAGTTACGGAGGGAGTTTGTTTTCGGGCACGACGGCGGAGGGGGATTCGTCGAGCGGTGTTAAGGACTCGAGGACAACGAGAGAGGAGGAGGAGGAGAGGGTGGTGGCGGAGGAGGGGAGGAGAGAGAGGTTGGCGGAGAGAACGATGGAGAGCTATTATTTGCAGCTCACACTGGCTAAGCGTCTCAGTGAGCAGTTTTCTCTGGATAGTGAGCCGCTGTTTTTGAAAGAGAATATGGTGGAGGGATTGCGTGGGTGTCAGTCTGCTGATGTTGAAACTGTTTCGTACAGACTCTGGGTACGCACTCTCTCTCTACTTCTGCTACTCTTTCTTTTTTTTGGGTAAGCGAACCTTGACTTATTTCTAGAGTCAGCCCAATCCCATCCCACTGCTCATTTGGTCAATGCCTAACCGGTGCTTTGGTTTGTGTATCAAAGGAGTTGATAGCGTACCTTGAATGGTAGCAGATCCTAACACTGTTGTTTTGGGTTTTGAATTTTGAAATTTAATTATTATCCTCTTCTTATTGAATCATTATTCTCATTTATCATTACTTTACTTCCCTTTACACTAATTACTCACAAGGATTTAAATCGAAAATCTCAAAACGAACAGGTCTAATAATCTCAAGTCTCAAGCCTTAGGCAGGCAAACCCTTTTGGGGTTTATTTTCTTTGTAGGTCCTATAATTCTTTTGCATAATCTTTCATGGAAAGGAAAATGGTTTTCACTGTATTTTAATTTTTTTATAAATGCACTCAAAAAATTTGTTTGAATTTGGTGAGTTTTCCTAGAAGATTTGGTGCAAGTTATTTCCCCTAAATGAACTTTTAATTTATGTATGTGAGTTGAATAACTTGTCTGGTTTATAGCTCATTTAGGCCGTCTAGAGAATAGGGAAACCCAGCCTATTACGGGATAAATTATGAAGTGAATTAGAAAAGGTGGAAGGTGGAGTGCAAAAATTCTTTTCCTTCTTGAAATAATGATGTTCGACACCAATCATGGGTTTTGTGTTCCATTTATGTTTTAGCGGAATGATTTTTGAGGATGGGGAAAAAAAACCTTTCTATCTATGTTTTTAAGGATTTATCTAAGGAAAGTTACACTCTCAAATTTATTTCATTAATTGACAGCTCCGTCTCATTTTCCCGTTATTGACAAGTCTTGCATGGTGTTTTATCTTCTCTAGTTTTATGCCTACTCTTTTTGTGGTTATCCATCGTGGTTGTCATTGTCCCAGGGGGGTTTGCTATAGTTGTGGGGGGTGGGGCAGATTTTGGATTATAACTTTAGATTCTACTACTTGGGATTCTTGATTTTGGATTTTAATGGAGCGGATAAATGTTTCATACGCTGTGAAATTAATTGGTAAGTTGTAGCAAAAGGTGATAGCTATCAGTTTTTGAATTACTTATTAGAATTCAAAATTTGGTACCAAAAGAATATCATCTGCAGAATCAGATTTTAGATCATTTTTCAATTGTCTACGGATAAGAAATTAAAATTCCAAAACAGGCACCTTGATAAGCCAGTCATTATTATTAGTAGTAGTATTATTTTCTTTTGAGAGTATGATTTTGGTTAAGTAGTCTAGCTGTAAGGTTGGGCTGGGCATCACCCTTTTTAATATATCTGAAACCAAGTAAAGTAGGGCTGGTTTGTGGTGGTGTTTTTATTTGCTATGTTCTGTTTTCATTCTCGGGGAACTTATTTTGTGAATTGTTTCTTAAGAAGCAATAATCTCACAATTTCAGGAAACCAAACCGAGCCTTACGTCCCAATCACAATTTCAGGAGAGGCAACCAATAGATCAACCACCAATATTCCACCAACTAAAAATAAGCATCAAACAACTACCAATAGTACCAATATGAATATACCTTCGGCAACCAAAAGCAGTACCAGAGAACAGATTTGACCATTCATGAGTGATGGAAACAGTACTAAATAGCGATGAACAGTAATACGTGAACACTGTCAACGATGAACAGTGGTTAATGGCTATAGATTTCAGTACGGGATTCCGACGGGTGGAAGAGATTAGGGTTAAGATAGAGTCCAAGATTAGGGTTGTAATTTTAGGGTTTCGGGGTGAGATGATGATGGCGATAGAGGGTGGCGGCTAGGGTTTTGTATATCTAAGATGGATGGTGAACCTGCTCTGATACAATGTTGTTTAGGAAGGAAAAGTGTGTAGGGTGTTAAATAACCTTACACATAACAATCTTATTTATATAGATGACTCATATATTGAATAAGTAAACTAAGCAAAGTGGGACTACTACTAATACTATTTTCTAACAACGGATGTGTATCTTTCTCATTGAAGTACCAACAATAATCATATTATCAGACTTGCAATGAGGAAAATGTGATGCTTTCTGTCATTTTTTGCTAATATGTGACCATTTGAGGTTTCAAGAGTCAAAGAAAATTTATAGCCGTTAGTTTTAGAGTTATTGTTTATGCAATTAAAACATACACAATCACGTTACTTGTTCACCCATAATACTTGATCTTTCCCAACTTTTAGTAATCTGACATCCTATTTGAACTTACATGGAAATTGATGTTTAGCTTCTCTCTTTGGCCAGCCTTTACTAACAGATGCTATAAATTTATAATCCTCTATTTTTCAGGTTAATGGATGCTTGTCTTATGCTGATAAGATCTCAGATGGATTCTATAACATTCTTGGTATGAATCCATATCTGTGGGTGATGTGCAATGACTCAGAGGAAGGTAGACGGCTACCATCTTTAATGGCACTTAAAGCTATTGAACCCAATGATTCATCAATGGAGGTTGTTCTTGTGGATAGATATGGGGATACACGACTTATGGAGCTAGAAAATAAGGCACAAGAACTGTATTTTGCTTCTGAAAGTACGTTGGTGTTAGTGGAAAAGCTTGGAAAACTTGTTGCGATCTATATGGGGTAGGTGTCAACATTCTTCTTTGCTTATTGATTGAGCTTTTGTCTCTTTCTTTACGAATCTGCTGATTATATTGAATTGAAGGGGCAATTTTCCGGTGGAGCAAGGTGATTTGCACATGCGCTGGAAATTGGTTAGCCAGAGACTAAAAGATATCCAAAAATGCATTGTGCTCCCTATTGGCAACGTTTCTGCAGGACTCTGTAGGCATCGTGCTATTCTTTTCAAGGTTAGGACATGCACTTCTTATTTCTGGGTGAAATTACTTTTGCAGCAGGATCAAGTTTGCACTTGGTGTATAACTTTATAATGTTTTACTCTTTTTTCTGGTGGTTTAATTTTCATCGATGCACATGTTAAGAATTACGTTTGGGTTCGGTACTCCCTTCAAACTGACAGAGGCATACCCATTTTGTCGAGTAACCAGATTTTTAGATGACTCTGAGCTATATTCCTTTGTATACTATAGCCCTGAATTCCAGGACCTCCAAGTGACATGAACTTTGCTGAATAAGATCAATAAAAGATCAATTAATACCAATGGCTCGTTTGCACAAGGTGGATATTTAAGTATGAGTTTCGTAAGGGTTTCAGCTTGTGTAGATTGATCATGTCCCATTACTTCTCTATTTGTTTTTGGTAGTATTGTTAAACTCTTTCTTGGTGAAGTAATTCATTGAAGGAGTAACACACACTTTATTACACGTGACTCAGTGAGGTTGCACTATACCAAAAATTTTGTATTGTGAGACAGAAGCAGCTCTTGTTATAGAGTTAAGTGAAAGGTAATGTGATAAGAAAAAGCAATTGAGAGAGAACCACGTGCAGAACGCATAGAGAACTATTGTATGTATAGAATATTGGAAGCTCAGCTTTAAGTCAAGAAGGGTAGGGGAGTCGCTGCGCCTACAATCTCAACAGTTGTGGTTAAAAGGTTTTTCTTTTAGAAACCATAATCCTGATATGCCAAAGTAATGAGTTTGTCTTAATAGAGGCGTGGATCCAAGTTTGTGTTGGGAACATAGTATACTGTTATACATCTACAATGTGTCTACTACAAATGGAGCTGATGGGACACTATGCTTGTCTAAGGTTATCAATTATTGATGCGGAAGCAGTGGGAAAAGTTTTTGGAAGAACGTTGAGCTGCGAGCTGCACAAATGGCAAAGAATGCTGAAGTCAAAGAGGCCGATACCCTGTAATTCACTTGATTAAACAGGGATTCATATTAAATTCACTTCTGTGGCACTTAAGGATGTGCCAGTACACGTTGTATTCGATTGGTGTAATGGCACTATGGAGTAGTGAGCACGCCCTTCTAGATACCTAGGTAAATATGTGGTGCTCATAACACGCTTTATTTGCTTGGTCCTTCTGACCAGGTCGGTGTTTTGTTGCTGGTTACATCACTCCCTGATCTTCAAGAGCTATTTAAATTTAACAGTTTGGTAGTTTTACAATGTGTACATCTCTCTCAGACTTATTTCCGATTTACCCCCCAAAAAAAAAAAAACTCAGACTAAGAAGCACTCCTGCTTTTTTCTGTGTATAAACATAGTAGTGGATGCTTGCTGGCTGTTTTTGGTTGTTTTGTATGCATATTTGGTAAGTCCAATATGCAGATAGAGAGAGACCAATAATCTAACAGGTGATTGTCGTATTAATTGCAGAAATTGGCTGACTACATAGGCCTTCCATGCCGGATTGCTAAAGGTTGCAAGTACTGTGATGCAGATCATCAGTCTTCCTGTCTTGTCATAATCGAGGATGACAGGAACTTTGCAAGGTATTGTATTTTAATCCATTCCTTAACTCAAACTATTCTGTTTACACTTTCAATTCAGTTAAGAGCATTGAGGCAAAAAAAAGGGAACAAGAAAAAAGGCGAGCGAGGGGTGCAATAAACACACAACAAAATTTAGTGTTGCAGAACACTTTGCTACAGAAGCCAAGTGTTAGTGGGCGAATTTTGCGTTTAGTTTCCACTATGGTTTTGCTTCACCTGTCTTACCCATTAGAATCCTTGAGAAGTTATTTTGAGGATAACCATACAACTTCTCCTTGAATTTGTTACATTGTCTAACATACCTTTTGATTAAGGTGATACTGTTGACTATTTTGGTATGCTTCTTCATCAAATGATAGAATCATAGGCCTTTATCCATATTTTTTCAATTGTACATCTCTCTCAGTCTTTAGTCATTTTTGTTTTATGACCACATAAATTTCATAACAGGGAGTATGTAGTTGATCTAATTGGCAAACCTGGAAACATCCATGGTCCAGATTCCTCCATCAATGGAGGTTTACTTTCTTCAGTGCCTTCACCACTTCAGATTTCTCATCTAAAAGAATTTCAGCAGCCTTACATGGATAATTCAACTGAGAGCCAAATCCTAAACAAAAATCATGCATGTGGCCCTCCTGAAAATCCCCTAAATTCAGGTATGTCAAATCATGCATGTGGCACGTCTGAGAGGAACAACTGGAAGTTGGTTAGTCATGCATGGATTGACAATAGAAAAATTGGTGTGAGAAAGATGTTTTGTTGCTTTCACGTCTTTTTAAAAAAGCTTGTGGGACACTCTTGTTAGTAGGTTCTATCTAAAGCAACAAAAAATGCAGCTCTGAAATGTTTCAATCACATACAGAGAAAGGGTGATTCCACCAATCAAAATTGTATTTGAGCCTGAACTTTTACAGGCAGCGAGGATGGTCATCCAATGGAAGATATTGGCTTATTTCATAATGATAAGGCCATGTATATACCTGGTGATCAAGTTTGTGGAGGAAGTGAATCTAGAGATGAATATTCCAGACCTGGCGGAGAGAAAGTAGTAGTACACCACATTTGGAGGAAAGAGATTGTCGTAGCCGGAACTCCACTTAAGAGCATTGGTATCAGACAACCCTTGTTACCTGCTCAATCAGATCTCATAGAAGTCAAGACTGAAGTTGAGAATCAAGGCATATTTCATACAGTTACAATACCAAGATACTTGAACCTTGAGCCTTCTCTTGCAATGGATTGGCTTGAGATCTCGTGGGATGAACTACACATCAAGGAGCGTATTGGCGCTGGTACTCCTTGTCTTGAATTTCAAGAAATTTTTGTTGGACTCTTGAACTATTATTTTGTCGGGAACAATTGCATTGGATTTGAAATACTCTCTGTTCCTATTTCAGGTTCTTTTGGGACAGTGCATCGTGCTGAATGGCATGGCTCGGTTAGTATTTTTTTCCTTTTGATTCACCATTGACTATCCACTCCGTTAATGCTGGTATGATGTTTTATTCGTGGTCTGATTGAGGTATGGAGTTGATGGATGCCAAAATTTTCAATTGCAGGATGTTGCAGTCAAGGTTCTAACAGTCCAGGATTTTCGTGATGATCAGTTGAAGGAGTTTTTGAGGGAGGTGTGTATTTTGGCAGATTGAATCATTGAATTTTAACATAATGTTTTTTGCTTCTGTTAGAGCTTTCTTGGTATTGGTTAGGCCTGTTGTTTTTGGCCATTCCTTCAAATTTATTTTTGCATTATGCTTTACATTGGATGTGCACATCAGGCAGAATCAGTCCAAACGATTTACTCTGTCTTCATAGCTCCAGAAAGTTTCTTGCATATTCAATGTTTGTTTGTCTTGTATCAGCATATCTCTTCAGCCGTAAGTTGGAGCCTGTTTTTAATGCGTGCTTAATTTGTAATTCTTATTTTTAGGTTGCGATAATGAAGCGTATCCGGCATCCTAATGTCGTTCTCTTCATGGGAGCAGTTACACAACGCCCTCATTTTTCAATAGTGACAGAATATCTTCCAAGGTGACGACTGTTGATTTGTCAATTCCTTGCTTAATGATTATAAAAACAGCCCTAGCTGGTGCTAGTGATTGTAAGCTAAATCCGGAGTTTTGTCGAACAGGGGTAGTCTCTTCCGCCTCATTCATAGGCCTGATGCTGGGGAAATTATGGACCAAAGAAGGCGGTTGCGTATGGCTTTGGATGTGGTTTGTACTATTTTTTTTTAATTGGTTTTGCATTTTAATATTGTTAACTCTTCTGGGTGGATTAATATTTGATTTGTGCTGGATGCAGGCCAAGGGACTTAACTATCTTCACAATCTTAGCCCTCCTATAGTTCATTGGGATCTTAAAACACCAAATTTGCTGGTTGATAAAAATTGGACTGTCAAGGTACAGTTTGAGTGTTATCTTTTTTCCCTCAAGCCTGTCACAACCTTAATCTTTGTCTTATACATTATGCTCAGGTATGTGATTTCGGGTTGTCCAGATTCAAAGCAAACACTTTCATATCCTCAAAATCAGTTGCGGGAACGGTAAGTCTGTCTCTCTCTCTCTCTGAGAACTATATTTGTGAGACTAAAGAATTTGATATGAAGGAAGGTCTAACAGTTATCTCAAAAGCTAATTTCCTTTGTTTCCCAAACTTAAGGCCTACCCCTACCAAAAAAGAAAAAAAGGGAAAGAAAAAAAAAAGCCCAAAATATATCCTAACCCCCTCCGGAAAAAATCCAAAAAAAAAACAGCAGCAACCCATAGTCATGTGGAGCTATTTGCACCAATTGCTATCCCTATTTGTGAAAGGTGAAGTATAATATCTTTGCGTTAATGTCGTGCACATTTGAGAATTGCACCATCTCATTCTGACAGAGGAATGGATACGACTCCATTGACTTGACTGTTAAATTATTTGCAGCATGAAGTTGTGGCTGCTTTTACTTCTCTTTATTTACCTTCTTTTTGCCCCCCTATCATCACTGCCAGGCTTCCTCTCCACCCTTGAAAAGATATTTCGACAAATATTTTGCAGGTTGAAAATTTTCTTCGCAGCACATAACTCAGCATGTAACTCTCTTGCTTTTCATTTCAGCCTGAGTGGATGGCCCCCGAATTACTTCGAGGAGAGCCGTCGAATGAAAAGTCCGACGTCTACAGTTTTGGTGTGATTTTGTGGGAGCTCGTGACCATGCAACAACCATGGAGCGGACTTGGTCCAGCACAGGTATATGCTCATGACCAATGTTATGTTTTCTCTTCCAAATGTATAAGTATCTGCGTCAGGCACTCGAGACTTGGGTGAGTAGATTTGTCCAGCTTGAGTGGTGGAAAATCGCCCAGCAAGCAAATTTAGTAATTTTGTGCATACTAACGCTCTAGACTATCTATGAAGGATGCATGGTAATATGCACAAATTTTGAATTGGGTCTCTAGGTCTCCCCTCTCTGATGCCATTTGGCTTGATTTGGGGGCATGGTTCCATAGCAAAACAAGTATAGGGGGCTACTATATCAGTGGTATTCTGAGAGCAGCCACTTTGTGCATATTGCCAAAGGTTTAAGTCTGTCTCCAATCCCCCTGCCCATACCCCCAATGATTGGGGACCACATGAACTGTTGTTGTTGTTGTAACAAAAAATTAAAAAAAATATGGTGTGTTTGTAACTTCATCTATTCGGGAGAAACAAAGTGGTGTATTTGGAGAAATGTGTAGTGCAAAAATGATTTCCCCTATCAGAAGTTTTTTTTTATTTTTTTGCTTGGCCATGTTCCCATCAACATACAACTGGTAGGCATTTAAGTACACACAAACCTACACTTACACCCAAATCCATGCAACAAAGCTAATAAACACAGTTATATATGCTCACCCCGTAGGCTGCTTCTTATTTTTTGTTTTTGTATTGTTTGTTGTCTCCTTCTGGCCATCATGGTATCGTTATCCCTCGTCAGGCAATGCTAGTTGAGGTGCTATATTTTTGTGGTTAACATTTTCAAACTCAGGTTGTTGGGGCAGTTGCTTTCCAGAACAGAAGGCTTGCGATCCCACAGAATACATCCCCAATATTGGCTTCCCTCATGGAATCTTGCTGGGCAGGGTAAGAATATTCCCTACTAGTTTGAACTGTCTTTGAACAGTTTCAGAAAATGTTATACATGGTGATAAGCAGGGTCTTATAGGATACTCTATTGAACTTGCGTGTAATAGCCAACGGAGAAGTATTTGGTAGTTACCCACCATAACATCTATTGTGATAGACGAGCACAAGATGTCCCATGTCAATTCTGCTGGGTATTCGATGCCGGTTGTCACTTGTTTCCTCATGCTAGAAGTTATATTGTGAGGCAATATTGACTATTTGGTGATCAATTTCCGGAGCTTTGGCTGACCAATCTTATGTTATTTGTATGAGACTGTATATTTCCTTCCAAATGGCCGGCAAATCCAATAGATTCGTGGATTGCTCAGACCCTTCAGTTCCTTTGGAGAAATAGTTGTTTTAGCATTCTTGCAAGACGAAATTAGATTCATTTAGTTTGCTAAACTTATTTACAGGCGTAATCAAGACCTGTAACTTTGCTCCGTATCTTTTCATTTGTGTTTCCGAGTCATTACCTATCATCCTGCTCTCTGTTGTATTGTTGGATATGCACCATTTTTCAAAATTCTTTCTGAACTTTTTTCTAGTTGCCTTTCCTCTGTATAATGTGCTATTTTTCTTGACAGTGAGCCTGCAGAGCGCCCATCTTTTGCAAGTATAGTCGAAACGCTAAAGAAGTTACTAAAGTCTCCACTGCAGCTAATGCAGATGGGAATTCCATAAAAATGCAGATGGGAGTTCCATAAAAAGGTATTCCGTACGCTCTATCGTGGAGCGCGTCGTTTGCTTAGTATAGTTGAAACGCTCAAGAAGTTACTATAGTCTCCACTGCAGCTAATGCAGATGGGAGTTCCATAAAAAGGTATTCCTAATGCTCTACTGCGGCGTATATCATAACCCTCGGAGGATTACGGAGGTCTAATCACCCATACCTACCGATGTTATGATTCATGGTTACTTTTCTAACCCATTCTCTGGCCGTTAAAGTTGAAGCTAGCCAGCAAATGTAAATGCAGATTAGTTATATCTGTGTTTTGGATTTGTAGGTTTTTTTTATTTATCTGTGGGTAAGTGATCTCTTTGATAAGCTCATTTCTCAAGGGCGAAGGTCCAAATTGTTTTCGATATTGACACCATAGCTTCTTGTGGATGCTACTTATTAGTCATCCAACGTTGTAATAATGGGATGAAACTCCTGAGAATTTTAGGAAGTTGGGAAGACTTCCTATTTATGCAGATGAATTAGATTAGATAGTTTTCGTTTCCGTATGTGCTCTCTCTCTCTCTCTCTGAAACTGCTATTTGGCCTGCAAAACCTATTTCACAGAAGTTGAAGCAGGATTTTGAATATGATTTTGTGGAGGCCACATGACACTAGTTGCAGGCTTGGTTTTTTCCAATTGAAAAGATAATTGGTGGTGTTGTGTAAGTACTTGTGCCATATGCAAGTAGAAATGTGATGAATGAAAAGGGAGAGAACTATCCAACCTTTAATTTGTAGAAACTAAGATTGAATCACTGTGTTCGGTTGCTAGTTTAGTTTTAGTTTTGTTTCCAATCATTATCCTGTATCTCCAATTATTAATTTCATTTATCTCTCTCTATCTCTCCAATCATTACCATTCTTTCCAATCATTACAATATTTCTCTCTTCACCAACTACTAAAATTAAACTAAACTACCAACTAAATAAAGTCATAATTCAGCTTTATTTTCCGGGATGGCGTCAACTTCTCTCTTTACAAATTACAGGGTGGTCACAACGATAACGTACTTTGGCACGTATGAGTTTGATCTATGGTGGTCACAACGATAAACACTTATAAGTCTGATCTCAAGTAGTTTGAATTTCTTCGTAGACAAACAAACAGAGTTTGAAAGCTTCAAAAAACATGTGTACTCAAATGAGTTTAAAAAAAAAAAAAAAAAAATTATTGATCTGAAATGAGTAGAAAACAAGCTGAGTTTGAGTTGGAATTGATCAATCACATTGCATGGGCATCGATATGTGGTGCTCAGAGCACTATACCAGGAGAATTCATGTTCTAAAATTTGTCACATAACAAGAACTTAAAACTAATACATATTTTTTTAATTAAATATTAATTTTTTTTGTCAAGAATTAAAAGAACTCTTTATATCTAGAAATTTCTTGAAAATAATTTGAATTTATATTGGGAAAAGTATGGAGTATTTTTCTAGTTCTTGTTTGGGCAAATTATAGTTACCCCCTCTAACTAAGCCTCGCGTACACTTATCCCCCTCTAACTTTTTTTTTTGGCACTTAACCCCCTCAAACTAACTGAAATTCAAACGGTCATAACTTCTTCGTCCAAAATCGAAAATACGCAAATTATATATCGACTTCGAGGTCTTGAAGTCAGCTTTCCAATGACACCAAAATCACATCATGATTCAAAGCACACAGAAAGTTATGATTAAAACTGCCTTTCTGTCTACTAGCCCTTACTCTTTTGATCATAACTTTCTGTGTGCTTTGAATCGTGATGTGATTTTGGTGTCATTAGAAAGAAAACTTCAAGACCTCGAAATCGATATATAATTTGCATATTTTCGATTTTGGACGAAGAAGTTATGACCGTTTGAATTTCAGGTAGTTTGAGGGGGTTAAGTGCCAAAAAAAAAGTTAGAGGGGGCTAAGTGTGCGTGAGGCTTAGTTAAAGGGGGTAACTATAATTTGCCCTTCTTGTTTTGCGAACCAAACAAATATTTTTAGAACGACGAGTATTTAATTGTGTTGAGCATGTGGTGTCAGATCCGGGGATGTTGCCAAGAACCCTCTACAAAATGGGTAAGTCAATCCTGTCGTTCTTTTTGGCATGATCGATTCGGATCAAATTTGAGCACATACAAATTGTGCATCCATCTGCAAAACGGGTGCAGAGCGGTCGATCCCGTCGTTCATCTCGGCATGAACAATTCAGATCGAATCTAAGCGTATACAAATTACTTACGTATTTGAACCGTCTATTGTTCGATTGAAATTTGAACCGTCGATTGTCGAGATGAGCGTTCGCATCGGTCGCACTTGCACGTGCTTTGCAGGGGTGGCCCCCCTTTTTAACCAGCAGTGCTCAATAATAATTTTTCCCTCACTGCACCCGATGTTTTCCTTTGCCCTTCCTTTTTCCCGCTGACCGACAACAATTCCGACGGCCTCTTCTCTCCCCTATTTTAACCTAACTCCATTCGTCTCTCTCTCTCTCTCTCTCTTCTCTCCCAAACAGTCCCCGTTGAAATCATCGCCCAAACCTAGAGAGAGAGCGAGAGAGAGAGATGGTGATCGATATACTACTACAGGTGGGACTGATTCTGGTATCAGTATTCATGTTCCTCCTGATGCACAACATCCCCCAGAAAGCTTTTGCCAGGTTCCGTGCTTACAGAAGCCGATCCGAAACCCAAGCCAAGCGCCACTTCGTCCTGGGTGCTACGCTCTTTTCGCGAGCGGAAGCCGAAGCCAAAGCCAACAACAAGGACGCCGCCATGGCTCTGGCTAAGTCCGCCGCCGAGGAAGCCGATAAAGCCATCGCCATCGATCCGAAAGACGCCGCCGCTCACATCCTCAAAGCCCTAGCCCTCGATCTCCAGGTAATATTTTGGCCTGAAAACCATCGCACCTCAACTTATCCGGGCAGCATCTAAGAGGATTGGAACCTGAGACTGAGCAGCATCTAAGAGGTTTCGAACCTGAGACCTTAGGAGGGATTTGGAGCAAATCCTTAAGTCTTAGGCCTTGACCGCTAGGCCAACCACTTGGGGTTCAGATTTCCAGTTGTTTTCGGCTGAATTTCCAGGATAATGCTCGCAATATCCGTATACTGATTGAAGATTCCTATAACTTATATGACTATACTTACAGTAGTCGATAATGGTATGTTTGGTTATGGAGTATAGTTTTGTGACATATAGTGAATCGATCATATGAGTTTGTTTAATTAGACGTTTATGCACCCATATTTAAGTTTCAGTACGAATTTCTAAGCGTTTGTTGCGTTTTCAGTTTTCATTTGAATTGTTGAAAGATTCGTAAACCTTTCGGACTTGCTTGTGGGAATTACAACTAAAGGAAGTGTAGGTACACGATAACATGCACAATGTTTCATACAACACACTAATGTGGCAGTTTGTCATTAGTGGTTAAAAAATAGTAGTAATTCATCAGGTTGCCTATGAAGATCTGTCACATGTTGTGCATGTTGTTTTGTTCAACACACTGTGGAATATAGAGAAACACATGCACAAAGTGAGAAGTGGAGGTGGGTTAGGGTTTTGAGTTTTCAAGTACTGCTTAAAGCTGCAATGCTAAGACATATTTGGGCTATATCTCAAAAGGTTGATACTCATGTGGAAATGGGTACATACTTATACGATAAAAAGCCAAATATATGGTTTATGCATACTACAGCTAACACTTCTTGGATTATCAAGAATATACAAGCTAAGAGCTCTTATTCAACCTTGGCTTAAGTATGTTTTTGTTAATGGAGCTAATACTTTTCTATGCGCTAGATAATTGGCACCCTATGGTCGCCTATTTTTTAGGGATTTCATTTCCTATGGTATGGGCAGATCTAGGGCTGCAAATGAACCGAGTTGCTTGAGACTCAGCTTGACTCGGCTCAGTTTGTGATGTAAACGAACGAGGTCGAGCTCAGACTCTTGCCTTGTTTTATAATCAAGCCGAACTCAAGCTTGAGAAAGCTTGGTTCGAACGGGCTCGCAAGCCAAATATATAAAATTTTTAAGTACTATGGTAAATAAATGAAATTATAACCATCATTATTTATTTGTTATTATAGATATAGTAATTAACTTTGACTGCAACCAGTGCGGTTGACATGATGAGTTCATGTATGTGGAATACATGGGGGAGAGGTTCTCCACCAAGAACTTTAAAGGCAGAAGAACTCGTCTCAAACTTGTGGTTCTTCGATGTGCGACAAATGAAACACCAAGCAACATGTTTCCTTCTCTTCTAGTCACACATCAGACTGTTAATATAAGTGAGCAATGCAACGCTTTATAAGAAAAGGACCAAAGCTAATTACTTAACTTGTTGGGCTGGCCACAACTTTCCGAGCCACTGCGAGCCAAGCTCAAGCTTGAGAAATAATTCTTGAGCTGACCCCATATAGGTGAGCTGAGCTCAACTCGGCTCGTTTGCTGCCTTAGGCGGATCCTTAGTGGCAAAAGTGGCCTCTATCATTGAAGGGACTAGTTAGAGGTGACCTAGAGGGAGAAATCCTTTTCCTAGAGACCGTAGGTGTAAAGGGCGAGAGGCGCCCGGCGGCGCAAAGTTCTGCTGGGGTCTAGGTGAGAGGCGAGGTGCGTGCCTTTTTGAAGCGAAAGGCGCACCTAGGCGGAAAAATAGGAAAAATAGCATACACCGATATTGGAACCAAGTGTGATCGTATGTTGAATAAGTGTTGATCCGTAAGAGGCATGGCAAATGGGTGATTTATTGGAACATAAGCGTAGATACAATGGATGTACACAAACAAAAGCCCATATTGAAGTTAGGTTATTGCATGAGGGTCACGTTTATCAAGGAAATTGGGCCACATGACTAAATCGGACATGCATAGTAGATACTTCTACATCTTATTTAGTTGTCTTGAGTCTTCCAACTTGAGGATAAGTTTTTTTTAGAGGTGCCCTCATTCTGTAGAATTGAGAATATTTGTTTCATTAAGCGTCTTCTAGTGTTAGTAGGGTAGGGCCCTTGAGTCGATAAATAGGTGTCTAGGTCTCTTACTATGTAGTTTTTATCATTTTAAAAGAAAAGATAATAGAGTTTAGACTATTTGTAATCCCTTTTAGGGGTTTTCTCTCTCTTAATCAATCTATCTTTTGATTTGATTGCATCATTTGGTATTAGAGTTGAAATCATACTTTGTAGGTCTGTGTCTCTGTCTCAAGCGAAAAGACAGATCATGCCCTCTCTACCTGTTTCGAGATCATGCCTTCTTGACGGTAGACGGGTGTGGAATAATGTAGATTGAGCTCCCAAAGTGGTTTTGGTTTTCCTCTGTAGCAAAAATATCTCCGAAAATGGTCGATGTGTGGGTTTCAAGGGTCGAAAATGAGGTTATGGGTCTTGGGTTGACTGAAGAAGAGTGGATGAGGCTCCTAGGAGATTTTTCCAGCAACTCTTTGGTTTCGACGACTTTTCCTGCGATTCTAGGATGCCCGTCCAGGTATATTCCGATGAGGTTAGGGTTAGGTGAGATGAAAGGGCTAGGGTTTGAGGCGAAAAGCTCTGATATCAAATGATGTAATCAAATCAAAGACAGATTGATTAAGAGAGGGAAAATCCCTCAAAGGGAATACAAAGAGTCTAAGCTCTAATAGTTGTTCTTTAAAATGATAAACACTCTGCAAAGAGGCCTAGACAACTATTTATAGACTCAAGGACCCTACCTACTAAGGACGCACAAATACCCTCAACTGTACTACATCAAAATCAGCTTGGGATGCCATAAGGAGTACAACTTCTGAAACTTCTTGGTTATATATAGTGTGGTTTCCTCACCATGTTCTAAGGTGGGCTATGATCCAGTGGATGACTATCCAAGAAAGACTATCTACAGTGGGGGATTGTAGCAGATAGTACTTGTGAGCTTTGCAGCTCTGGTGAAGAATCTCATGGCCACCTCTTCGTTGCCTGTCCTTTTTCCTCAAAAGTTTGGAGTCACGTGCTAGTAGGGAATATAGCTTAGATGAGGTACTTATCCCTGGCTAATCTGGTTGATTAGATTAAGATGAATAGAGGAGGAAAGAAGTTGCAAGATATTGTGTTCAAGCTTTCTTTTGCAGTGGCCCAATACCACTTATGGGGAGAAAGAAACACCCGAATTTTCAAGCATAGGGTCAATCATATGCAGGGGGTTATTGCTAAGATAGAAATAAACATTAGAGCATGGATAAGCTCATGGAGAAATGTGAACAAGTCTGATGCAAATAATTTGTGCCTGGACTGGCAGATTTCTCCTAGAATTTTTGCCTTTGTTTGATCTTAACCAGAGTTTTTGGTTTTATTGTGGCTTAATCACTGTATTTTTTTTGGTTTGTGCAGTCTCTAGGTGTTCCAGCAGCTAAATGGTAAATACTTTATTTTTGTTAAAAAAACACTTAACTGTATTCTTAAACATTACACATTTAATCTTAAAACTTTTTAAAATTACGATATAGACTAGTTTCCACCTAGCAGACTAACTCCTGACTAATGTACGAAACGCCTAATAAATGCCTAGACCCCTAAAATATAGGCGCTGGGTGGGATATAGACTAGTTACCACCTAGCCGACTAATTCCTGACTAATATACGAAACGCCTAATAAATGCCTAGACCCCTAAAATATAGGCGCTGGGTGGGCCGCCTAAGCGACCGTCTAGGCCGACTTTTAGAACACTACCCACCCTTTGAACCTGTAATCAATTTTTCGTTTCAATGAATTAACTTATCATAAAGACAAATGAAAAACGAAACGTACCAACACAAAAATTATGGCAATCTATGAAGCACGGATACAGATACGGATACGGCGATACGGCAAAACCTAAAAAACTAGGATACGGATACGTCGGGGATACGGTTGTGCAAATTATATATTTTTATAATTATTAGTCTCATACTAGGCACAAGAAGTCAAAAAGTAGTTAAATTGCCAATACCAAGAATTAAGCACTTGTCCAAACAAAAGAGAACCTAACAAAAACTAATACGAAGCATCCAACATCCAATACATGCCAAAAGTCACTAGTTTGCCGTATTTTGTCTTTTGCTAGAGAAGGTTACAACTAGTAACTAGTTTGACCTATTGTATTTTCTGTATAAAAAGCAAAGTTAACCTGGCAATAAAAGAAAAACCAACCTTAACAATATATATATATATATATATATATATATGACCACCGAGTAATTATGATACGATCAGGAGAGAGAGAGAGAATGGAGAGAGAGTACGATTAGGACTCAGGACTCAGGAGAGAGAGAGAGAGAGAGAGAGAGAGAGAGAGAGAGAGAGAGAGTACCTGCCTTCAATTGATCTAGGGAGAGAAGGAATCGATCGAGTTCTAGGGCTTGGATGTCGATTGTCAAGTATGTCTGCCAACAGACGTAAGTATTTTATGCTCCTTATAGTTCTATTACACTTTCCCCCTTCTAATTTATAATTTTATTACACTTTTCTCCTCATAGTCTTAATTTTTTTCTACTTAAATCTTTAAAAAATTTCATTTTTGACCCCGCCGTATCCGAAACGTATCTGGCCGTATCCCTCACGTATCGCTCGCGTATCCGAAACGTATCCGAAAATAAAAACATTTAATTTAATTACAGGATACTTATTTGCCGTATCCGATACGTATCGGGCGCGTATCCGTATCCGGGAAGTATCCAATAGTTGTACGTGACTAGTTTCGGAGTATCCGTGCTTCATAGATGGCAATACCAATTGAAAATTTTATTGGACAACACTTACAAAGTTCAATTTCTTAGTATGGAACAGAATTTCCTCTTGTTTTCAGCCGCATTTTCAGGATTAACTTGTGTTTGATTATTTTTCTCTCTTTTTTACAATTCACACTCCCTTTTTTGTCTTTATCCACTTGAATTTACTATCTTGCCCTTCTTTCAATATACTTTTTCACACATCCAAGGGCAATATTGTAAATTTATGTGAATAAAAACAAAAAAAGGGAGTGTGAAAATCATTTTCCTTTAGCTTTTTATGCATAAATAAATATTCTCGTGTTTTCAATTTTGTTCTCTCATTTGAAATGTTGAAAGTTTTGTAATGTTTCGGACCGACTTGTGGGAATCACAAAACTTCAATGTTTCGAAGGACTAATGACGAACCGCGGAATATAGTGAGACGGGGGGCGCGGAATATAGTGAGACGGGGGGGGGGGGGGGGGGGGGGGGGGGGGGGGGGGGGTGTTGGGCTTGCTGTGGCGGGTTGGGAGAAGTGAAGGAAACATAGGAAGACAAATTATAGCCACACCAATTGATATTACTGGACAATCTCCACAATTTTAATTTTGTAGTAATGAAGAAGCTACATCTGCGCCACCATCTACATTATCCCTTTATACTCTTAGGTCACGTGGTGTGGTTCTTTTTTGAGACACGTCCTTTCATCGCACAGGAATTGAAGAAATCGTTAAAGTCGACTGCTTTAAATCATGCTTGCCCGTCCTAAGGCCCTCATTAGTGGAATCGGGGACGAAGAGCACTCTTCCTTGGAAGAGTCTTTTTTAAATCCAGACCATTGATTGCTGAGATTGACGGTTGGGATATTGCGCTACAGCCATTAAGTGCAGAGGTGCGGGACCCTCATTAGGACTAGTTTTACTAGGTTGAGGTTGGAGCTGCACTTATCCATGCTGAGGCTTAGGTCTGGTACAACTTGTCTCAATTCGAGGTCAGCTTTAGGCTCTTTAAGCATCACAGCACTTTGAGCAAGGCCTGGCATGTTTCATACCCATCAACTTACATTCTCAATCTCAAGTGCAGAGGTGCACTACAGGGTCCCGGATCCTCATTAGGACTAGTTTTCCTAGGTTGAGGTTGGAGCTGCACTTATCCATGCTGAGGCTTAGGTCTGGTACAACTTGTCTCAATTCGAGGTCAGCTTTAGGCTCTTTAAGCACACGGCACTTTGAGCAAGGCCTGACATGTTTCATACCCATCAACTTACATTCTCAATCTCCTTTTTTCAGTTTTGGAATTTTTGTATGTTTCAAAATGTCGTTTCTATGCTTGACTAAACAACAGGAACATAATATCCGTTAGTCGTCAACATGCTCTTGAAATTTATTTGGTAAAATACTTTACTATTCTCATTTCAGTCTTTATATTTGTTTTCTTCCAATGAACTTGGGAATCAATGTATAAATCTAAACATGTTTCATTGTGTATTTTTAAGATTTGATTCAATTAGATAAGTTTTACATCATTTTCCCAAACGTTTGTATTTGACTCTTATTTATTTTGAAAACGCTTCCAATATGTTACTGTTTTCTATATTTGCCAAAGCAACCACATAAATGATATTTTGATGGATGTCTGCAGGGCTTCAGGACCTCAGCTCTTGACTCGTTCGATGTCGCGCTGTCTCCGATGGCGGCAAAGTCTCTTTCTAATGCGGAGAGGGGAGATGCACTTTTCAAGAGGGCTAAGTTGAAGGTGGACATGAGTAGTCAGGGAGACCGAATCGACTCGGCTATTGCAGACCTGGTTGAGTCAGTGAAGCTGAGGACCGATAATGCAAAGGCGTACTGCTTTTTGGCCGAGTGTTATGAGAAGAAAGGGATGGTTGTGGAGGCAAAGTCAGCGTATGAGGAGTCGACTAGGGTTCAACCTGAGCTCATGACCTCTGCGGCAGCTATAGAGGCACTTAAGCGGTTGAGTTCATAGCCAAGGAAGAGGGCTTGGGCTCTTGAGTCCTTGTAATCTCACTTGTTTCTTCTAAAAGTATTTTTGCCGCAGAGGCACTTAAACGGTTGAGTTCATAGCCAAGGAAGAGGGCTTGGGCTCTTGAGTCCTTGTAATTTCACTTGTTTCTTCTAAAAGTATTTTTGTTTGTTTATCTTTCATTCGATTTCAATGTTGATTTCTTATCATATTTTTGCTGTTCAAGTGTAATAGAAAAAAATGCTACTCCGCATAATAGGGCTGTAAAGAATATGAGCTGACTAGCAAGTTTTAATGTATTCAACTTTTGGCTCCTCATAATTCGAGTCTACTATTTCAAACGAGTTTCAATCACAGACATTGAGCCGAGCTCAATTAGTTTGTTCTCTTACTGTACGAGCGGACTAACCCCGGTAGCAAGTTCGTGAGTTCAATTTGGAAACCCGTTGTATGTGTCCGAACTTTGCTTGTTTTAAGAACAGAAAATAAAAAGATTTGCTCGAGTATCATTTGAGTCTATCACAATGGAGCTTGTAGCGAAACAAAACATGAATTGAGGTTAGGTTACTTGGTTAATTTCCCAACTCTATTCCTGAAGGAACTCCAGTTTTTTGTTTTCAAGATGTGCTGCCTCAAGAATTCAAAGAGAGTAAGAAATTCCAATAAAATGAGACAGGATCTCTAATGTGAGTTCGAGTTTTTTTAAAATATGTATTTGTATATTACTACAATGGATCAGGTCAAAATCGTAACCTGAATCAACATCTCAAATAAAACACAATGGTTTCTAAGTATGTAACGCGTGAAATGGGCGCTTCAGCCGTCAGGGTCCTACACCCCGGCATCTCCGTCCCCTTATGGCCCTACCCTCTAACTCTTAACCACTACGTGCTTACAAGAGTAAAAGAAAAATGTAGTAAGATGTAGTGAACATGGCCTTTCTCAGCTTCTTGGTTGAAACCCAACAAAGCGCAAACATTAAGCAAAGATGCAGAACTGATGAAACGTAAAAGCTACCCAAATTTAACAGGCGAAAACAAGAACATATGATCAGTGCAATTTCATTTATGTAAGAAACAACAAAGGATATAAATGTGAACGATTCACAAATGAAATAAGACCGTAGACAAAAAATTTGGAGGGAAAATATTCATACATTCTATTGATGTTTTGAGGAACATTATTGTCTTTGGTAAATTATCTGCAAATTCTAACAGCTCAGTTTCTGAGAAATAGGAGAGAAATCGAATATGAAATCCTACAAATATGATATGAGAGAAATAAGTATCATTGCAGTTCTACACCATCAAGCCATCTTAGTGCAGGCATTACTTTCACCAGAAATAACTTAATCTTCTCTTCGGCAACCACATTCCCGATAATTTCTAACTGTGTCAACTTCAAGTCTTTAACTATTGAAAAAGCTTCCCAGTAATTTGTGAAATCAATACCATCGATTGCAAATTCGCCGAAATTCCAATCACTTCCTGCAGTATGGGAAAGGGGAGAAGAGCACAAGTACCTTCTTGTGTCAACAGAGTGTGCACCAATCTCGTTGTACGAGATATTCAAAGCTCTTAACGACTGCAGCTGTTTTAGAGGCTCCAGTGCAGAAAAACTACCGATTTTGTTGTTACTGAGGTTCAAGCAAGAAAGAAGCTGCATGGCCTCTAATCCTGTCATAAAGAAAAGATCAAAACACTCAGTTGCTTCCATTTTAAAAATATCAGAAAAGCCTGCCGAGAAACCATAAAGAGCCCTGTTTCATGGTACTAATGCTAACTGGGAGTAAGCCGATAACAGGGGGGGAGAAAAGAGATGCACTTGGTATTAATGATACTTTGATGCTTTATCACGACTTGTTGGCCCCCATCCTGATAGATTTCAACAGCACTTATTTGTCAACTTTTCTCCGGGTAGATATTGCTTAGTCAAAAAAATTTCTTGTGGTGAATTTCGAGACAGACCATACATAAAACATGTTGATAGATGGGGTCAAAGGGACTTGTAATTTTGTGGTACGCATCTTGAGGTAAGAAAATTATTCTCTTTTTTTGGTACTGAAATCTTACATGTGAAGAGAAAAAGATACTCACTACTCCTCATTTTGTTTGTCCCTTTTTTGCAGTCATGTTAAAATATTTTCGTGATTGTAGTTTGAATTTTTTTTCCACCAACCAAAAAATTTTCAAATAATTAATCCTGTGTTTGGATGAGTTTTTGAGAAATTTTTTATAAGAGTAATGATTCGAAGTAAGGGTAATAAGTGGAGAGAGATAGTGAGAGAAATAAGAAAAATGATTGAAGATAAGGGTAATGAGAGGAGAGTAATGATTGGAAGTAGGGGCAATAGTTGGAATTTTTTTTCCAAAAAGGGAAACGAACAAGGCATAATTATTTCTTTGGATTGGTAGAAAGAATCTAAAAGGTCATTCATAAAAGAACATTATATGTGGATCCAATTAGAGGAATGACAAATGATAACAGACCAACAATATGAGATGGAGGGAGTAGATGACTTTTTTCATATAATGATAACTGTTTTGTAGTAACTACGGGAAATAAAAGGACCTAATAGTAGTTTACCTTCAACTGAGCGAAGTTGGTTGTGGCTGAGGTCTAGCATTTGGATCCACAATAATTGCTTAACCGAACCAATTTGTGATAACGAAAGATTACAAAGTCGCAGACAAATGTTTCTCGAAGATGACGGGTTTCTGTAATTATAGCAATGCCTCAGCAAAGATTCTGGATTGGACGTCAACTACAGAAGCAAAAAAAAGAAAAAGAAGAGAATCTGAGTAACGGAACACCATCAATAATTAAGACAAATCTCTGACATGCAAACTCTTTCTTACATTATCAACTAGAGATCTCGAAGTAACAATATATATCCTGGAGGAACATTAAGCCAAAAACAGAACAAATACAGCTAAATTTAGGTTTGCAACAAAAGCAGTTAATAGTTACCACAGATTCTTAGCGAGATAGCACATAAATTAATAGCTAGTGGGACTGCTGTCAACAATAAACCAAAAAATCAAATACTATAGAGATGAACTAGGTTTCCTTCTACTGAGGTTGTTAGACTAACTTTATAAAAGATCCTGCAATCAATCTGTTTACTTCAAGAATACAAGAGAGAAGAAGCATTCACCTGCTGCAACAAGACTAAGCTGTGTTCATCCTTGTAAAACTGAGAATGTGGCGGGTCCAGTTTCATCAGATCACTATACAACTCCAAAACTTCTTCAAAATGGACCACCTCCTTAGACTCTAAAGTCTTGTCATACGAGATCATTGCATCAAGTGCAATCAACAGTCTTGCAAGTGTAAGCTTTCCAATTTTACTACAACAACCACATGGGAGAAAATAAGAGGAAAATGTACAAAAGAAAAGTTTCTTCAACTTGCTCATTTATGAATCCTACTTACCAATCTGTCACTGACAGCAATTCCCGGAAAAGAGCTATCTCACTAGTTATGGTCTCTGCATTCCACCTATAAGCCATCGACCCATTGTCATCACTGCTCTTCAATGGATCAGACAATTTAATTTGGCTTGATTCCTTAGGATGTACTTCATAAGTATGAAAATTTTCATCTCCCCATGTAATCATATCTAAACTTTGCAAATCAGCATGATGTGGAGCGGTAGTTTGCAAATATACTATAAACTCAAAATTCGTAGGATGGCTAAGGGTAAAACCGCTAATAGACTTGATGCCCTCAGAATGTCCAATGGTGACCTTTATTGGATTGGCTTGTGAAAAATGGAACTTCTCCTCTGGAAAGCTTAGACGTGTCACCCAAGCTTGGGCCCTCCCAGAATTATTTGTTGAAAGTGGTGACCAAATTAGCTCCGTGTTTGTATCATGTATAGATGACTCCAAGGTTATTGTGGACGAGTTTACACCTTCAACTGCTTCACTAAAATAAAGAACTACTGGAATTTGTCCGGTCTTAAGATGGAAACTTGTAATAGAAGACAAAGGAAGACTGTCATCCAAGTGCCCATCCACCGATATTTTGAGATTTGAACCAGGAGGAGGCCAAGTATAAACCAATAGAGGTGTCTCAATTTTTACTATTTGATTGAGAAGCCAATGATGATAAAACCATCCACTCTGGTCATACGGGTCAGTGAAAAGTGCTTGGTGAACAAGGTCGTTTTCCTCTGTTAGAACCTTCTCCTTTGGGAAATACCCTTCAACCTTAGTCTCCAATAAATGAGACAGAAGTACACTGCAAAATTTTTATGGTTAGGCACCATTGGGGTAAAAAAAATGACCAAAAAGAAGTTCGTGAAGATGGAGACATCACAAGGAAATCATGCATTAAATGCAAGATAAGTGCTCTGTGAATGCTGAAACCAATTTTCAAACAACTATACATCAAAATATAGAACTATGCATACTCAGGTGGAAGAACCATGGCTGTGTGGCCCAACAGCGATCAATAGATCTATCATCCCCATTGGAACTCTAGAGCTTCAGAGGGACGAGGGTTACAATGAACACAAGAAATAAGAGAAAGAGAAAGAGTAAGTAAACATTACAACAACCCCAAATAAGTATACTGTATACACCATTGGATCTTACAGTGACATTGAAGAAAACTTGGAAGTTAATCAATCTGCAATTTTGTACACCATAGCATGCAGAATTCGCAAATAAGAGTTCTTTAACAAGAAGTATAGATACAAATTTGGCATTGTTCTAATTCATAAACACATTAACTGCTATTTTGGGAATTCATAACCAAAACAAGAATGAGCAAAGAGCATAGAAGCATGAAAGGTCAGCAGTCCATTTTCATAATCTGATAGCTTGCGAAATCCGGTTACCATCCCAAGTTGCAGACATAATCGTACACAATTATAGAAACAATATTAGCTTTCCAAAAGTGAGCAAGGAACTTGCATGATTGCATCATAAAATGCCATTAATTAAGAAACAATAGTCTTTTGCATCTCTGTTTTTTTTTTTTTTTTCCTGCATCACCACAGAGCTGATGGTTCCACTTCGATTGCTTAACTTATATCACAATCCTGGACTACTCATCTTGTCATATGCAATAAAACATAAATATATTGACTGTTCACAAAATACTTGCATCACATATTGACCTAAGGCTAATCGATACAAGTCATCGTACTTCCTCTGCTTGGTTGGATGCATAAACCATTTATCCCAATGAGCCATTGAGAGACTTTCATCCCACAGTGCCATATTTACATTTTTATACAGCTGTTAGTATACAGAGGTTGTGGGTCGAGGGGCTGAAGCCACGGCAGAAATCAAGACAAGTCACTACAGGGGTGGTAGTTAGTTGTATGCCCTTTTAAAATGTAGTTAATACAGAGTAATGAAGAATAGTAGAATAAAAATTCCTTTTGCTGTGCAGAAGCATGCATTTTAGTCTACACCATATAGTGCTACTGACTGCATACTTTATATCAGTCTTTTCAAAGTCAAGGTCCCCAAAACTATGAAACAAATGTTGTTATCAACAAAAGGTGCATGGGGGACTTTCTTCAACCATCTTTGAGCCCTATGCATGGGTAGACCCCTCTTTTCTTTGCTATAGTCAACTGGTTGATAGCCCAAAAGGTTAGAAAACTAAATGCCTTTTTAAGCTCAAATGCACAAAGGTAGGGTTTATTAAGTCAAACCACAAAGATATTGGAAATCTAATCATGTAATGACAAGTATCCAACCAAAAGAAAGCGAATTTATTATTCTGGCTGATACCATTGCTTGTTCTGAGACTTGGCCAATTTGGTTAAATATTCTTGGAAATACACATGTTTCCATTAGCTTCATGAATAATTATTGTGTTCCCATCACCCCAAGTGAATCAAATCCTACCTTCTTGTTCACAGTTAGGTTAGACTCCCATTTGTACACTCTCTGTCTTAAATTATGTAACCAATAACTCACGTTTCTGCGAGCAGATAATCAAAATATTTTACTGAAACAAGGTCACAAAACCCCATATTGCAAAATTTTACAAATTCAACAGGACCAAAATTCAAGCTACCATCCAAGTTCCAATAATATTTTGCCTAAGAAAGTTGCTAGGGAATATAAGCACAATATATAAAAATGAGAAGCAAGCCTCTTTCAGAGAAAACTATGGTGCACTAGCACCATGGTTTAGCACATCATGAACCTTAGGAAAGAGCGTGACTTTAGCACATCACATTATAGTGTAAGTCTATAACAACAATGTGCCGAAAAGAACTTCACAATCCATCAATGGCGCAAGATAGTATTCTCTCAGCAAATCCTTTTTGACAACAGAGAATCGAATACCAAATAAAATTGCCAAAAAGGCATACCTACGATTATGCCACGCAGAGTAGTTACTGAAATTGCCATTTATCATATCGGTTGTGAACTGTAATTCCTCCTCATCAGATCTGTTCTTCAATGGTGCTACAAATCTGAAAGAAAAAAGAAAGAAAGAAAGACCAAATAAGACAATTTCAGCATGGAACGATGTAATAATCACCCTATGCTGAAGTACTCGCCTCCGGTAATTCCAAGCATGGAAATTCCTGGTATCTTGCCCCAGGAACAGTTTCAGAAGCTCCAATTCCCGGTCTATTGATGAATGCCCCTTTCTCAATACCCATTTACGGTGATACCAGGCCCCGTAAGACTTGTAATTCTTTGCTAATGCACGCTCCGTCTACGTGTGTACAAACAGATTAGTTTCATACAAATGGGTCCTCAACACAATCCCCAACTACTCTTGGCTACTGAAAAAGCTGAGAGAGAGAGAGAGAGAAACATAGTGCTTTATATTTCATAGTTGTATGTCTGTCAACTACCATAAACAACCCCTGCACTGAACTCAGCACAACTAAAAATAGACCGATTCGGCACGGTTGACTAGAGGTGTATAAACTTCAAAGCTGAATCTACCCTTTTGTACAAAACAAAAGAATTTCTTCACAAGTACAAGATATATTTAACTCATGTTTCTTTTCCCATGACAAATCCCTCCATAAATCCGTGATACAAATACAGCCTTCTCATCAACCAAACAGGAGCACCTTCAAGTCTTCAACAAATGAAATGCCATGAGAGAACAAAAATAAGATCTTTTTGCTTCTCGTGGAAATCCCCAATCTAATAGCACTTAACAGATGAGCAAGCTAAGAAAAGAAAGCAAAATAAGACTTCCCATCTCCCAATAAGAATTCTCCTAATTTCCAGTTAACATAATTTGCACCAGATCAACTACACCATACAGTCCTATTTGGCAGAGTTGCCTAAAGGTTTAATCAACAATCGGAGTTGAATTTCTTTCCTTTCCCTACACTTCTGAGCAACCAAACAGAACCAAGTTCAATGAGAACAACAAGAACCCGATCTTTGGAATTTCACTTTCACGATTAGCATTTCTTCAATTGCCAATTTGCCAATAAACAAATTAGCTGAAATCAACGAAACTGAGCAGTCCTATTTGGCACAATTTACTTTGCAATCAGTTGAATCCAACTCATGAGGTGCTTCAAGCAAAAAACAGAACATACAGAGACAGTGCACAGCCTATAAAAGAGGAAAATAAGTGGGTTCGGTTTGATTCCTGCTGGATGCATGACAATTCATGCGGCACATGAATCGACACATTTTGCAGTTCACTTTTTAACCACCTCGAGCGGTTACTTGAATTTCCTTTATATGGAGGTTTAATCAAAGATCAAATTTAGAATTTCTTTCCTTCACCAACAGTTTCTCAGCAACCAAACAGGACAGGACCAAAAGCAATAACACAATAGAAAAACAACGAAAAACCAGAACATCCAGCTCGTAAGTGGTTCGAAGAAACGCGAGGTGCATCTAGCTAGCAAGTGGTTTGAAACTGTTCAAACATCTAGCTCGTAAGCGGTTCGAAACACTAAAACATCTGAGGTGCATTGAACCACAACTCAAGCAGAAAGAACTGAATTTCCTTTATATGAAGTTCAATCAAAGATCAAATTTTGAATTTATTTCCTTTCCCAACAGTTTCTCAGCAACCAAACATGACCAGAAAACACAAAAATCAACAACAATCAGATCATCCAAGTCTTAAGTGGGTTCGATTCGTGCTGGATGCATAAGAATTAATGCGCTACGCAAATCGGCACATTTGGCGGACTTTTTAATCACCTCGAGCAGAAATAACTTGAATTTAATTCAAATTTTGAATTTCTTTCCTTTCCCATCAGTTTCTCACCAACCAAACAGGACCAGAAAGCAATAACACAATGTACACAAAATCAACGAGAATGTACCACTTTCTTATCTGGTCGAAGAAATGTACCACTCTTAGTTCTTCTCTGAAAATTGCTTTAATGGCGTCTGGATCGCTCTCCGAATCGCTCTCGAACTGACTAACAATGCGTTCGACAGCGAGTTTTCTGTAATTCCAAGCCGGGATGTACTCGGGATTCGATTCAACGAGCTTCGCGCACACTTCTAGGGCTTCTTTCGTGTAACTGAAACGATTAACGCAAATTTACAAAATAAATATCAAAAAAAAAAAAAAAACCGGCATTTTAAATCACAGTGGTTTTAACGTATACAAGTAGATATATAGATTGTATATATATGTGTACATATATATATATATATATATATAGAGAGAGAGAGAGAGAGAGAGAGAGAGAGAGGAGGGACATCTGGTCGTGGTGAAATTGGAGGAACTGGGATTGGAGAGCGCGTAGTTTGGAAGCTTTGATGTCGTTAGTTTTTTCCTCTTCTGGTGTTGGGGGTTTGCGTGGACGGCCGTGCATTTTTTCGCAGAGAGAGAGAGAGAGAGAGATAGAAAATCGCTGAGGAGAGAGAAAGAGGGTTCGGACTGATGTTTTGACTGGGGGTGATCGTCGGAACAAGAGGAAGAAGGCGCTCTGGATCTGTTTCCTTCGGTACGTGGTTTTCGTTTTGGGAAGGCAAATTTGACTAAATACCACTGAGGTTTTATTCCTTACAGATTCGCCCCCCCTCTTATGGGGAATCATTCTGCACCCTTGACATCAAGTAATTATTCAGTGCCCTGGGGCATGGCCGAGTGTTGTTCGAGGGGCCTTTCTTCACCACACATTGTGGCATGGGTTGCACACTTTCTCTTGAGCCCCACAAATAATGTGTGGTGGAGAAGGATCTTAGAGCACCACATGTCTGTGCCCTAGGGCATAGATTAATTTTTCTTGACAGCAAATTTTTTGTTTTGATGTATCCATTGCATAGCATCATCCGTGACAACATTAATGCAATTTTGTTTACCAATTCTCTTGGTTTTTTTTTGAACCACAATTCTCTTGGTTGAAATGGTGTGGACCATGCAGTACACTTTTTAATTGATAAGCATGACATCACTTTATGATGAGATTCACACCATTTCAATAAATATGAAAAAGATGTAGCAAAACTCAACTCGTGACAACATGGTGTAGCAAACCAAATACTACTAGTAAAAAATTAACATGTGTGCATAAAATCTCACGAAATTCGTATGGGACTGATTTATTGATCTTATTCAACCCAAAAATTAAGTCTAATAAATTCATAATATAGCATGAGTGTTACGTGATTATGGTAACTCGTCAACAAGATAATGGTGTCCACTCTTGGCAATTAGTTCTTATCAGTGAAATTATTTTACCGACAAAAGTAGCTAAAAAGGTAATTTGTAATTATATTCGTGTAAAATTTACACGAATGCTTTCTACGTGTGGTATGCCTTTTTTTTTTTTCAACAAATTGTCACGAGTTTATGGAAACTAATATTTCATATGCCGTTAACAATTTATCATGCAATCATAAGCGAACAAAAAACATTATTTCTCCTATTCAATTCAGTGCCAAGAATGAATACATGTTAAAATGATTTTTCATAGCAATTCTGTCTTATTTTTCGACCCAATGAAGGCGGGATCCAGAGATCCTGTAGTGCGGCATCCGATCATCCATTTTCGCAATCGATTGTTCAGATTTGCTGAACCACTCTTACCGGTCCAAGTTAACTATTACCGGTAAGAGCGGTGCAAAACCTATAGCGTAGCATCCGACCGTTCGTTTTCACAATCGATGGTTCAGATTCACTTAAGTACTCTTACCGGTCAAAGTTAACTATTACCGATAAGAGTTAAAAAACTATTAATTGCCGAGATGGACGACTCAGATACCGCACTAAAGGGTCTGTGTCATACAATATCCCCGTTTCCAGCGTCCCACATTCATCTTGGTGCTGGACCTCTTGCTGACATCCTATGCTCCTAGCGTATCTTATAAGTAGTTCAAGGGGCAAGTTGTGTCGTTTTATAGTTCAAGGGGGTGATTCGGAAAACAGTTATAGTTCGGGGACGGACGATAACTAAACCCTCTCTGTCGCTTTAAACTGCACTCTTCTCTAGGGCTTCGAACGTGAACTCTTCCTTGTTAATCTCCCGCTTCCCTTGAAACCCCTTACTTTCACCGAGTTCAAGCGTTCAACAGTGATCAATTATCCCTAACCAGAGGTGAGTTCTCTCGGTTAATTCACTCCGCTTCCATTCGAAGCTCAGTGTTTGTGTTATGATTTAGACTGATAGGTTACGGCGATTTGCGTTTTCAATTTTCCTGCTTGATTACCGAGAAGGTAGAGCATAAAAAGTAGTAAATTCAACCCCTTTTTTTATCATTCCACGAGGGAAGAAACAGGAGAGTTTATTTGACTGTTTATGCTTTGTTGTGCCTTATATAGGTGTTTTGTTTACTCAATTGATGTATCTTCTTACAGTTTTCAGGGGCCTAAAGCGAAAATTGAAAATATGGTATTCTTGGTTGGACTATTTTAAGGGGTAAAAAAGTAGGAGGGTGCCTAAAATTCAAAAAATAAAATAAAATGGGGGCCTAAATCGGCCGCAATGCAAGCTTCAGGTCATCTCTGCGTCTCTGCTTAAGTATTGGCAGTAGTACTTGCAGAATGTGTAAACTTTCCTCTGGAGTATCATTCGTTCTTAATATCGCTGATGTTGAGTTTCTTTTTTAGAGAGAGAGAGAGAGCTGGAAACGTTTTTATTAAGTAATTTTTGTAGTAATAATTTTTGTATTCAGTGTTATTTATTGCAACCTAATTTGCACACGTTAAGGTTCAACATAGTTAGTAGAAGGCAGATTAACAATTTGTGTTTTAATCTTAGGGCTCGGGAGTCAAATTGTAGCATTTGTTGTTTAGACTTTAGATGTCTACATTTTCGTTGTCTACTCATGTATATCAGCATGGGCATATATGTGCATACACCTACACACCCATGACCAACAGACCAAGTATAACAATGACTGCACTGCATCTAGAATTTGTCACAATCGAATGTTTTAGAAAGTTGTGAACGGTTTTTAATGCTGCATAATACGCAGTCTATACAATTGATTTATGTAGTTGCATACATGCAAACATTTTCCTCAGTCCAGCTGATCGTTTCAGGGAATTAGCAGCAACGTTGTCATTTCCGCCAAATGTATAGGTTGCTACACATGATTACATATTCACTGCAAATTTGGTTCACATTGTGCTTTTCGATTTTAGAATAAATGGAAGAATCTGAGAAGAGAAGGGAGAGGTTGAAAGCAATGCGCATGGAAGCATCACAATCTGGAGTTGAACATGTTGTCGGGAATTCTGCAGTGCCTCATCACCTCTCAAATCCATTAGTTGAAACCTCTCCAATTCCTCCATTGCAAAATAATGCACCACGAAGGTTTGACTATTACACAGATCCTATGGCTGCATTTTCCGCCGACAAGAGGAGGAGCAAGGTCAGCAATCAGAATTCACAGGACTATTTCACACCTCCAAGTAACGATACATTCTTTTAGAAGTGTTTTTTTTAAGTCATTACTGTGCTTGTTGCAGGCTTGCAGCATAGTTATTGCTTTTGTTTTTCAACGTCAACTATACATGCTTATTAGTTATTACTTTAGTGTTATTGGTCATCGATGGAGTTTTAACTCTACATGTAAAGTAGGGGTGGTAAATTGAACCCAGACCCATTAACAAACCCAGAGCCATCAATTAAAAAATAGACCCAACCCAACCCATTTATTAGTTGGGTAAGAATGGTTACAATTCCAACTAACCCATTATTAGTTGGGTCTTAATTTGGCATCAATTGGGTCAACTTAAATTACCCAATGGGTATGAAAGTAACCCATGAAAAATTTTCATCTCTTTACCAGATTCCCAAGGAATGCAGCCCACCCCCTACCACGCCATCACCACTGCTACCACCACGACGGCCACCGCCGCCGTCGCCACCACCACCGCCATCACACCACCACCACAACCGCCGCCGCCACCATCTCAACGCCGCCACCACCAACACGCCACCCTCACCCCCCCCACCACCATGCCACCACCACCACCACTGCCAAAACCATCACCATAATGCCGCCGCCTCCACCACAATGGCTGCCACCACCACCACAACACCGCCACCACCACCAAAACACTGCCACCACCGCCACGCCACGCCACCACACCACCACCACCACCACAACGCCACCACCACCACCACGCTACCCTCACCACCCCCACCACCATGGCCACCGCCACTGCCGCCGCCAGCCGGCATTACCCACCACAGGAAATGAAAAAATCACCTCAGAAAAACTTCGGTAGCCATCCCATCCGCCCCCCCCCCCCCCCCCCCCCCCCCCCCGCGCGCGCGCGCTCTCTCTCTCCTTAATTATTGGATCAATCAAAACTTTTTTTTAATCTATTTGTATTTTGTATATCAGATTGATTCCTCTTACAAAAGAATCGTTTGTAATGTTAAATGCAATAAAATTTCATTACTAGAATTCAATTTGTAATGCGCTTTACCAACTGTAATTGTGTTCTCCTAATTGTAGCATAGGGCTCAACATTCTTTCTTTCTTTTTTTCGTTGTGTGTTTATTGTTGGTCTTTTTTAAATTTTTGTTTGATTTGCCTGATAATTTTTGGATTAATCATCTGTCATGAGAAAAGAAGTCTAAGAAGTACAACATTATAACCAAAAGCAAAAAAAATTCAATAAAGATGAAAAAATATACCAAGCAACAATCTTTTTTTGTTTAAAGTGACGTCTTACATGAATATTTTCAACATTGGTCCATAACTATATACTTTTCCGATTCCTCTTGTCTAGACAAATAAGTAATCCTAAAAAAAATTAAACAAACAATTATGAAAAATAAAAATTACCGAAAAAAGTTATGGACAAAAAAATTCACAGCAATGCAACTTGAGTTGGCATTAAGGGTGGGTTCTGTGTAAACTTTTTTTTTTCATTTTGTTTGCTTTGTTCGTCTTTTCTGAATTTTAGTTAGATTGACGTTATATTTTTTAGATTAATCATTCGTCTCGACGAGAAGAGTCTAAAAAATAAAAAATTATGACAAAAGCAAAAAAAAAAAAAAAAAACCTAAAGGCAAAAAAGTATCAAACAACTGTCTTTTTTTTTGTCTGAAGTGTTGTCTTACTTGCTCCTGGAGTTCCAGGAGTCCTCAATAAGCACTCGTTCTCACAGATTGTATTTGGATCTAGAATTTGTTAAGAGATGTGACAACTGAAAAAAAAAAAATTTTAATTTGGTCATTTTAGTATATAGGGATAATATTGTAATTTTAGTATGGGGGGGGGGGGTATTTTAGTCATTTAAATTTATGGGGGTTATATGGTCATTTTAGTGTACATGAATATTTTAGTCATTTTAAGATTTTATTAATACATATGTAATTGGGTTAATGGGCGGGTTGGGTTTGATTTAAAATAAATGGGTCGGGTTGGGTATGGGTAATTAGACTCATAATTAATGGGTCTAAATGGGTCAATGACCCATTAAAGACCCAACCCACTTGCAACTTACCCATTTTGACCCAAACCCGCCCATTTGACACCCCTAATGTAAAGTCATGATTTTGATATGGGCGATTGTTAAGTAGTTTCTCCATGAATAGGTTTTGTTGTTTCTCTTGTTGTTTCTTTTATAATAACAAGGAAGCCCAGTGTTCTATTACTGGGGTTGGTAAACACCGGATTTGCGTGCATTACCATAGGAGTCTGGACTCTGGGGGATTGTTGCTTAGTTGAGTGTGACTAGGGCTTCAAACTTATGGTTGGCTTAAGGGATTTTTCAAACAGACAGAGTTGAGCAATTTTTTACCCCTTCTATTTGGTAGTCCATAAAGGGTAAAATTAGAATTAACTAGCAGAAAAGGCTTGGATAGAAGAAAAAAATATTAACTAGAGAAAATAGTGAACAGAAAGAGATGGTTGACTCTCTCTCTCTCTCTCTCACACACACACACACACACACACACACACACGCACGCACAGTATATAGTTTTGGAAACTATCTTTTATGGAAGGCAATGAGAACAGGCAATAGCTGTGCTATGAAACATTGGTAGTCCAAAAGTGTTGCTGTACGAGTATCGGGTACTGCTTCGGTGTAGCAAAATACGTACCCGGTATGGCAAAGACATATCTGGTACGTTTAAATATTTGAGTATGGCATTACCCGTACCATATTTTTAAGTTTTTCATCTTGCCGTACACAAAGCGTAGCACCCCCATACGTTGTACCTGTACCAGTGCTTCATAGCAGCTTAGTCGGTGAGCCAAGACTCGATGTTTTTACACCCATCTCTGTAGTAGTTCTGAAAAAAATAGATCACACAATGTCTTAGGAAAGAGAATGCAAGGTTGCAGGAAGCACCGTAAAGAATCTCCGCTGATTAGCAACTCCTTAAAGTCCTGGTGAAGGTTTTAAGTTAAAAATTATCAGGAAGTTAGCCTAGTCATCTCGTTGTGCCTTTTGGCTTTATGTTCAACTAAATTGGCTACAAAATTGTCTTTTAGACTAATGTTCCTTTCAATAGAAATTATACTCAAGAATGAATAAAGGGATTTAGTGTTACTCTGATGATGGTATGCTTCATATATCGAGATATAGACGTGAACCCAATATATCTGTTTGTTTAGAGCTACAGTTGATCATGTATAGAATTTAGGATGATGTTTGTACATGCTTTACCTTGAAATTTGAATAATTGGTAAAATTCACTCATGACTTATGAGTCCCACGGTCATACTTAACGGAGTAATTGAGTTATGGGCTTGTGGCATTTTGAAGAAAATTTGTTTCAATATGGTTGATTGGAACCTTGAAATATTGTGAAGATTCCGTGATGACAGCTTGCATCTAGGTTTTACGTTGAAGGCTTGGGTTTTTGTGTCATGCTTTACTGTGGGTATCGTTATCAAAGTTAGATGGGAATCAAGATCTGGAATTTTTTGGCACTATTTTGCAGAAAATTATATTTTTGTAAGTGTCTTGATGTGGGTGATTATAAAGAATAGTTTGGGCTTGAAGATTTAAGGTTTGAAAGTTGTGGATGACTACTGACTTCTTTATGATGCTCATGAAGTCAAATTGTGAATTTATGAGTATGAAAGTTGAACATAATGTTGTGATGGTATAATGGGATGTTGGTTTTTGGCTGGGGAAGGGTTGGGGGAGAGGAGGTGCCATGGGGAGAACTTGATTTACTTGCCAAAAGCACCGTAAAGAATCTCCGCTGATTAGCAACTCCTTCGCATCCCGGTGAGGTTGTGAGTTAAAAATTACCAGGAAGTTAGCCTAGTCATCTCGTTGTCCCTTTTGGCTTTATGTTCAGTTAAATTGGCTACAAAACTCGTCTTTTAGACTAATGTTTCTTACAATAAACTCAAGAATGAATAAACGAATTATTGTAGTTAGTCTTACTCTGATGATGGTAACACAGCTGAAAATTACCATAGTTATTAGTTTTGTAGGAGTAGCATCCATTGAGAGGCATCTGTCTTGGACAATGTTTGTGAAAATCTTAGCTATGCAAAATTACATGCTTTGTTCACGTCTCAGCCAATAATAATGACAAATGGTGTTAATGGTACTTTTGGTCTGCTGGCATGTCTTTTCAGTTAGGAAATTACAGTAGAGAGCCCATAGGGTTATAAGGTCAATAACCTCCATCCACGCACCTCCCCAACATGTGCACACGCACACAAGGAACTTGAGCCTCTTGCTCTTTGGGTCGGGTCGGCCCAAGTACCAATTGACTCACTATGCCGGATGAGTAGTCTAGTCTATTTTTTCAACTCTTATCTTTACAACGGTCTGAATGTTATCTGATCCTAGTTAGGGATCTGAAACCTCTACTTATGAGTATCTGTCAAGTTGTAAATTCTAGTCGCTTGATTTGGTTTTCCTATTTCAGTGATCTTCATGTTTATTTTCTTATATGGTTTAACAGGACCAATGAACCCTGAAATGACTCCCTCTCCAGTTCATCAAGTCCAACCTAATTATTCCCCTGATCAGAGAATATACCAACCTCAAGGCCCTTATCACAGCTCAGGACCAATGAGTCCTCCTCTTGCCCATCAGGCCCAAACCAATTATTCCCCAGATCAAAGAATGTACCAAGCTCGAGGCCCTTACCACAGCTCAGGACCGATGACTCCCTCTCCCGCTCATCAACTCCCTACTAATTACTCCCCAGATCCAAGAATGTACCAACCTCGAGGTCCTTATCCCAACTCAGGACCAATGACTCCCTCTCCAGCCCATCAGTCCCAAACTAATTATTCCCCAGATCAAAGAATGTACCGAGCTCGAGGCCCTTATCAAAGCTCCAGGCCGGATGGAAGCCCAATGGGGATGGTCGGTCCTTCAGGCTCGCATCAGGGATCTAGTGGAGCATCAACCTACTATCATTCAGCTAATTCACCTGGAATTGGTAATTTCTCCAGCCCTAGTTTTGGAGGTAGCCCCAGATTTGGTGGTCCTACCTCTAGTTTGGGATTTAGAGGTAGCCCCAGTTCTTATTCGGGAAGGGGAAGGGGTCGCTCATCGGGACATGGGAGAGGATTCGGTTCTCATGAGAGTGTTTCAGCAGAGCTTAGACCGGATCTGTACTACAACAAGTCAATGGTTGAGGACCCGTGGAAGCTATTGACGCCTGTTATTTGGAAGAGACAGACTATTTCAGCAATGAGTGGGAATGTTTCATTGGTTGACTATGCTAAATCAGCGTTTCCAGGATCCGCTGGTATAAAAAAACCCAGAATTTCAGGAGGCATGAACGAGTCGAGTTCGAGTTCTCAGCCAAGCCTTGCTGAATACTTAGCGGCTGCATTTAATGAAGCCGCCAACGACGGAGCTGGCGATAATGATAAACCGAGTTTGTGAGTCTGGCACTCTGCTCTTGTACAATTCCACCAAAGAGGGGGCTGTTGGGATTGCCCGTCTGTTTAGAGTTATGATGACATACGCCTCTTCGTACAAAGTTGGGCCTTTTCGAAAGTGGAGTTTAGACTCCTAAATGCCCTTTGCTTGGCATTGTCAATTTTCCCTATCCCCCTCGCAACATAAGTTGTGTATGCATAGACGAGAGAGAGAGAGAGAGAGAGAGAGAGAGAGAGAGAGAGAGAGAGGCTGCATGATTTCTTCATACGGAGTATTTGGTAGCTGGGCAAGATGATGTCAATTTCGTAAGATTGCAATTTACCTTCTACAATGCTTGATATTTTTTTTCCATTGTTGCTATTGTTGCATTTCTGTATTAAGATTACTGCTATTTAATTTTTTGCAAACTGTTTTTTTTTATAACCGGATGTCTGTGCCCACCTGCACATACCTTGACTAATTCTGGTGTCCTAAAGTTAACCACCAGGCAAACCCTTTGGTGGCCCCAAAGTTTTGAATGTTTGGCTTCTGTGGGATTCGAATATGTGACCTCATGAAGGACAAGCACTTATTAGCTATCTCATGCCCGCTCGCTTATTTTGCTAACTGTTTATGTCACTTTTGGTCATGGGGTGAGCACCTTGAGGGTAGGATTTTCCTCCTCTTATTTGTTTGGGGTTGAGCAACTTGAGGGCTAGCTGCAGAAAATGGGAGCAATTTCAGTTCATCATCTCAAAAAGTGCTCCTGTAATTCCTTCTTATTTCAAACTTAAGTGCTCTTGTAATTCCTTCTTAATACAAAGTTAACTTTGTATTAAGAAGGAATTCAGGAGCATTTTTGAGATAATGAACTGAAATTGCTCCCATTTTCTCATTACAAAGTGCCGCCAGCTTTTGAGCTCACTTCTGTTTATGCCCAAGAAAATTGCAGGGAACTGTTGCCTTGTGAATTTGTGATGCAAATCTCCCATCGTCCTTTTTTTTTTTTTTTTTTGAAAGTGTCAGAATATCATTGAGAAGAAGATAGATCCTTGGACAAAATTGACTCGAGAGCGGGCGGAATACAACCCGAATGAAAACTGAAACTATGCACTTTGCTACATTGGGAAGCAATCCAGTGAGCTGCTTTGTTAAGATTTCGACGACACCAAACAAAGGACCAAAGAGCAGAAGCTGCCCATTTTCTAATGTCGCCCACAATAGTTGCAATCTCCCAGGGGCATTCTGCATTGATATCAGAGATATAACGAATAAGATCTCGACAGTCCGACTCAAAGATTACCTGTTGAAAACCTTGTTCCATAGCCACGACACAAGCGATTCTCAAAGCCCAAGCTTTAATAGCAATAGCTGAGGAGACCATAGCACGACCCCTACGCAGCAAGAGAGCAGATCCACCACAATCTCTAGCAATGATGCCAAAGGCAGCCAAGCTGCGGGAGGATTTATATGCTCCATCCGTATTGAATTTGATCTAAGATGGGGGAGGGGGGACCCATTTTAGATCAGAAGCAGGCTTTGGTAAACCATTAGAAATCCCTGCATATATTGCTTGCAAATAATCTGTATTAGCCCTTTTGGCTTGATCAATCACATCCTCCGGTACAGGTATTCTACCATTGAAAACACAGTTATTTCGAGCTTTCCAGATGGCCCAACATAACTGGAAAATTTCTCCGATTACCTCACAGTTTGTCTCCTTTGCTAGGTCCCCAGAGAGAAGATCATTTAACCACTTATCAACAGCCACCACCTCCTTGTAAAGAGTTCAGTAACCTTTTCCACTCCCAAACCATACTGCCCTACTCCATGGGCAATGAAACAATAGGTGTTCGATTGTTTCGTCCGCATTGTTGCAAATCTGGCACCTTGGGTTAGGTGCACATTTCCTTCGATACAAGTTCGCACGACAAGCAACCCAATTCTTCGCTACTTTCCACATGAACATACGAACTTTTGGCATTGTCTTCGTGCCCCAAAGTTTTGTCCACATAGATTGAGATGGAGTGAAAGAGCAAGATGGGAGAGAGGGATTTATTTTTGGAGAGATGATGATCTTACGGGCATAACCTGACTTGACTGAATACTTCCCTGACTTGGTATGGCGCCAAATAACCTTATCTTGTGTTGCAGTGAAACTGATCGGGATTTTGCAGATTTTATCCACTACTTCCAGTGGAATGCAAGCCTTTAATTTCTCCCTATTCCAAGACTTGGTAGACGGATTGATGAAATCTCCCACCATTACCTTATCCTTCTGCACGTTTGGAAGTGGGGTCACTCTATTCCCCAGTAGTAGCTCAGGAACCCAGCTATCTTCCCAAAATTGAATCTGATCCCCATTCCCCACACTCCAATGTAGCCCATCCTGAATAAGATTTCTCCCTTCAAGAAGACTGCACCAGATCCAGGACGGACTAGAACCTCTCTCTGCTTCCATGCAAGACTTGTTAGGGAAATACAAACTTTTAAGAATTCTAGCCCACAAGGAGTTTGGGCTATTCATCAACCGCCAAAACTGCCTAGCCAATAATGCAACATTAAACGATTCAAAGTCTTTGAAGCCCATGCCACCCATCCCTTTCTGTATAGTCAACTTATGCCAAGCACCCCAATGGATTTTCCTCCCATTTAATCCTTTACCCCACCAAAAAGCACTTGTCACAGAATTTAAACAAGCACAAATGGATTTAGGAACCTTAAAGCACATAAATGTATACATCGGTATAGGTTGAAGTACTGATTTGATGAGCACCTCCTTACCTGCATGGTTCAACTGATCATTTCCCCATCCCTGTGCTTTGCGCATAACCTTATCTCTAAGGTAACCCAGAACCCTTCGCTTGGCCTTTCCCCAAAAAGCTGGAAGTCCCAAGTATTGGACAGCTTCTTTCATTTCGTCCATACCAAGAATACTTATAACCTCCTTCTTAAGATAGTCACTTGTATTAGGTGAAAAGAACAGGCTAGACTTTTGCACGTTAAGAGTGAGTCCAGAAGCTTCGCTGAAGTTGGCGATGAGTTCCATGAAATTGGAGCAAGACTTGGCGTTAGCCTCTAAGAACACGAGAGAATGTGGTTTTCTGTCTCTATTTTCTTGCTGTTATGAATTGTAGGAGTATTGTTTAGTCGGTTAGTGCATTGGACCAGATACCGAGTTATGAAAAAAAAAAAAATTGATGGTATTGAATTTTACCACCCATACGTGTTCTCATCCCTGCATATATAATTGAGTTCTGGGGCATGTAAGTTTTGGAAATTTCCTTTGGAAAATGATATTTGCACTCTAAAAATTGATGCAGACACTCCAAAAAATAAAGAAAAGTGGCTTTAAAGTTACACTGATTTTGGAGTGCCTGCATCAATTTTTGGAGTGCTAATATCATTTCCCTTTCCTTTAATAGATTTTTCTTAGGATTATGCTCAAGTGAGAGTATGCTGAACAAAAGTCAAAACTCCTTTTAAAGTTGCATATGAATATATCTTGCTTGGTTGTAAATTTTTTTTCTCCTGAGAAACAAAAAATGATCTTTTTTCATTTTGGAAAAGGAAAGTAAATTAAGTCTGCGATATTTGATCCCTCTGGTGTCATCAAACATTTGATTCGAAATACGAGGAGAAGCATTCAAATAAATAAATAGTCTACAATTCCAAGGGCATCTCCCATTTAAAAAAGAGCGTAATTATTTGAAACTTGTTAAGAAGGTGCCTGTAATAATAATAAATATACGATTTATTCATTGATAAGCATATCAACACTTTCAAAATGAGATTCACAATGTCAAATAAAACCACGGTACGTCGGTTTTACTTCACGTGAGTACATCTGTGACGCCGTCACGTGAGAAATTCAATAAAACCTCCCATGTGAATATCTTCAATAAAACTAACGGGTGCAATAGTTGGTATATACCAAATGCACACGACATTTTATGTGACCAATCTCAAGGTTCCACAAAAATGATCGAATCTGTTTAATTTGTTTAATAGTATATATTTTGAAGGATTCTTACAAAAAAAATAAAAAATTATGTCGGATATATCGGTAAAGACTTGATCAGTTCTTTGCTCAATTTCCTATCAAAAAATTAATCAAACCCTTTACCAATATCTGACTGGTCTAAATATTTTTTACATATATTCTTAAGAAAAATATTTTAAACAAATTGAGTGCTCCGATCATTTGTGTGGAACTTCTAGATGAGCTCCACACAATGAAGTGTGCAAATGGTGTACCCATGGAAGGACTCATCAAACTCCCTATCTCCTCTTTTTCAGCCTCTAAAAATTGGCCATACAAAACACATTTGGACAATTAGTATGCGCGTTAGGTACTGTCAAGTGGTACCCAATTTGCACCCAAAAAAATATTTGAAAATTTTTAGGGTGCGGGTTCATTTCCAGTCCAGTATTATTGCTGTCCAGTACGGTCCAGTTTTGGGCCGTTGTGAGCCCATTCTGGGCCCACAACAATGATCGGAATCGTTCATTTTGTAGAACTCGTCGAATATGTCATCCATGCCAAAAATTAGCTTGATCGAATATCAATAGGTACATGGATGAAACAGATTTGTACAAGAAAAAAGCGATGACAAAAATTAAGTTGAAATTAATAATTGCCCATTTTTTTCATGTACAAATCTATTTTTTTCATGTACCTATTGATGTTTGATCAAGCTAATTTTTGGCATGGATGACATATTCGACGAGCTCTACAAAATGAACGATTCCGATCATTGTTGTGGGCCCAACGGCCCAAAACTGGACCGTACTGGACAGCAATAATACTGGACTGGAAATGAACCCCAAATTGGATATAATCCAGATTGTACCTGAGCGTCCACGTTTTGAACGGTTAGGATTTAGAAACCGAGAGAGGAGAGAGAGTGGTCAGTAGGGTAGGAGAGAGAGTAAAATATGCACCCAAAAACTTCTCCGTCGGAATATGTTGGTTCCAATCCACATCAGCTCCAAAGATATAGGCCTTTTATAAGAAAGCCCCGTAAAGAATGCGGCCCAAAACTTTCTGGTTTTGGTAGGCAACCAGCAAAATATACCGTCCCCGGTGGCCTAAACTTTCTCTCTCTCTCTCTCTCTCTCTCGTGCTGCTCTGTCAATCTCCATCACCTTCCACTTCCAGAAGGTAGAGAGAGAAAATCCCATCACCCGGAGAGAGAGAGAGAAACACAGATTATCAGTTACAAAATCAGGAGTTTAGAGCTAATCAAAAATAAATAAATAAAATCAGGAGTTGAGAGAGAGAAATTTCCCTTATTGACCTCGACTGACTGGCGCTGAATATACATCGCTATATATATATATATATATATATTTATATGTGTCTATATACAGTCGAGTGACAGAGAGAGAGAGAGAGAAAACATATACTGGAGTCGACCATGAGTGAGAATTCAGATCTGATTAGGTCGATGGAATCGGCGCTGGGAGTGCCGTTGAGTTCCGAGACGGCGGTTGTGGTCGCGACGACGTCGTTTGCGGTTTTAATCGGATTGTTGTTCTTTATATGGAAGAGATCGTCCGATCGGAGTAAAGAGGTGAGGCCAATTGTGGTTGCGAAGCCGTTTAAGGTTGAGGACGAGGACGACGAGCTGGAGGTGGGGTCGGGGAAGGTTAGGGTGACCGTGTTTTATGGGACTCAGACTGGGACCGCCGAGGGTTTTGCCAAGGTGATTGACTTGTGCTTTTGTTTTTTAGTTTTTTTAATCTGAATTTTTTTTCTTTGTTTGAGTTTTGTGTGTGAATGGTTTTGGATAAGTGATTTCTTTAAACTTCTTGTCGGTGTGGGGGTCGTAGTCACATAATGCCTGTACGCGTAAGCAGTCTTTCGAAACCATTCCACACTACTAAAGTTTGTGATAGCGAGGATTGAAAGCCAGAGTATAGTGTTCTGAAGGATTATTTGACTAAGCTTGGGGCTCTGTTGGGATTGGTTTTGGATAAGTGATGTGATTGAACTTATGGTTAGGGTGGGGCTGGGGCCTTAAGTCACATAATGCTCGTGCATGAGCGCAAGTAAGAGCATGAAAGCATCCAGTGACGTAGCCAGGAATACGAGTAGTGGGGCACAACGTAAACACATTTATCCACACAAAAAAAAAAAAACAATGAAAACACAAACTCAAGAAAAAAATCCGCAACAAATGATGCAGCAATTTGGAATATCTGACTAGTTAGGAACCTGTCTGGCATACCTTGCTGAGATCTCTTCCTCTCCCTCGTGTGTACTTACAACCATCTACCCACCTAGACAAACACGAGCATATTCACACTGAAAGAATCGTGAGTTTCCATCTATCAGGTGTAATTCAACTAATAGTGAGTGAGGAAATTCCAGTCTACATTGTGGTTGAAGTAAAACAGCAGAATGAGCTTAGACTTTATCTTGGCTGTTACATTCTTGTGTGTGTCTATTTTGGAGTTATGATCTGAAACTTAGCTTCATATATCTTATTGGAAAGTAGCAAAAGCTTTGTGAATTGGGGTGTTGGAAACTTGGAAGACTGTGATCCTTCCTCTCATGCATTTAGTGGGTATTATGGGGATGTCTTGGTAGGTGGAATGCGATTAGCGACATAGGTGTCCATGTGTCTGCATGTGCCTTTTGGCTGTTATTCTTTTCTGTTTCCTGTTTCTTAACAGTTGGGTGTGTTGTAGCTGATCAAAAAAAAAAACAGTTGGGTTTGTTGTAACAGGACTTGATCCTGATTGGTGTTGTGTTTTGGTTGGAATAAACATAGGTGTCCATGTGTCTGCATGTGCCTTTTGGCTGTTATTCTTTTCTGTTTTCTGTTTCCTGTTTCTTAACAGTTGGGTGTGTTGTAGCTGGTCAAAAAAAAAAAAACAGTTGGGTGTTGTAACAGGACTTGATCCTGATTGGTGTTGTGTTTTGGTTGGAATAAAATGACTTTTACGAAAAAGAAAAAGAAAAAAGAAACACACACAACCCCTTTGAAATAGGAAAGAATAGAGTTTGTAACTTGGCATTATGTGCCAAGGTGAAAACAGCATGAAAAATTTTAACCTTCTCTACCGATAAGAATCTTTCAATACAAAGCAACAGATACGTGGAGCAAAAAGAAACATGCAGTTACAGTCGAGACTAGAGAGACCAGTACGTATGAGCAGTGAATTCACTTGTAAACAAGCCAGTACTTTCAAGACTGAGATGCTGGAGATCCTACCAACTCAATCCTAATGAGCAGTATATAGTCCAACTTTCCAGCACATCTTCTCATGATCGTTAAGCACTTTGCCGATCTCACTTGCCACGTCTATCCAACACCAACACAGATCATCCTGTATCTAACAACGACCACTATATGAAGCAAACTTATTGAAGGCCTACAACCGAACACCGGCGATTCTAGTGGAATCGTAATGTTATGTGATGCTATTAATCAATCCCTCTTCAGTGTAGTCACTATAGCAAACGACAAGTTTCACGCTATATGCCTTGCAACTCTCTAACACAAAGTTTAAGAGTAAAGTGATCATGGACTGATAAAAGAGCTCTCTGCACTGCCCCTCCAATTTGTTTTCTTCGTATAATCGGTAAACATAAGAAGGAAGACATTGCTTCATTTATATGAAAGAGGATGCCTTTTTTTTAAGACAAAGGAAATTAGACGTGTTCAACCGTCCATGACCATGTTGGAATGATGAGCACATGGGAAAAGTTACGCCACCTGTGTGTGATCAAGCGGGACTAGGAACCATTCCAAGTTCCAACCATCATGCTGGTTTATGGTTAAATCGATTTCCGACAGAAAATACTGCCACTGTACAAAACGAGACATGCAAGCATGCAAACGTGGAAGGTATTGCTTTGAAACTCTTTTTAACCTTTTGAGAAATTTCAAGCGAAAGTGAAAAATCTTTTGTAAAGATCTAGTCCAAATGTCAAGAAGTCCAGTATAAAAGGTAGTCTAGCCTATAATCCAAGAACCAAACTGTTTAGGTGAAGATCCCATTGGGCCTAGTCTGATAAACTTGGTTTAGATATGGATGATATTGCGGTATTGTTACCTTTTACCAAGAAGTCCGCTAGTCATAAAACTTTAGAATGAGTCTCCAACTTGAAACTTCAGTACAGTTCTGCAGCTTCTGCTTATAGATTAATCTTAGCTAGGAAAAAGGGTAAAGAATGTTTGGGGTGAAATAATCACCATCTAACATAAAAGTACCTTAAGAGTCAAAGAAAGTAGTCAAATTACTTTGACCTGTGTGAATGCGATTTCTGCATCACTGCTATTCATTACTAACGTTACATCACCAAATTTGGGTTCCCCCCCCTAAAAAAAGGTGAAAACCCTTAATTTTGCACTTTCCTGGGGCTTTCCGTTTGTCAAAGAAACAGAACTGTTTGATTTTTCTTTCTGGGTTAAGCTGCTTATGGACGGATTTATTTCCATTTTTGACCATTATTCTCTCCCGCTATGATTATCTTTTGACAGTCTTTAGCAGAAGAGATCAAGGCTAGATATGAGAAGGCAATCGTGAAAGTAGTTGACTTGGTATGGTTGATGGAAAACTTGTGTGGGTTTTTGTGAGAAGTTACTTATACTCGATTAAGGATATTTATCTCTTTCTTGTTGTTTGATTTAGGATGATTATGCTGCTGATGATGATCAATATGAACAAAAACTGAAGAAAGAGACTTTGGCATTTTTCATGCTGGCAACGTGAGATCCCCTTTTACCTTTTCTTTTCTGGAATGCATGACATTTCTTATCATCTCTGAATTTTGGGGAGGTGGGGCACTTTTTTAATCTATATCTGAATCGGTCATTGTAGTTATGGAGATGGAGAGCCAACTGATAATGCTGCAAGATTTTATAAATGGTTTACTGAGGTTTGTGGTTTGATGCGGTAGATAAGTTATTGGTGCATTTTTTTGAAGAACTTATAAGAAGAGTTGTTTGATATGTTTTCAGGGAAATGAAAAGGGAACCTGGCTTCAACACCTTACATATGGCGTCTTTAGTCTTGGTAACCGTCAATATGAACATTTCAACAAGGTAAATCCGTTAATTATTCATTCCTGTTCTATTCTTTCCATCTTTTTTTCTTCCCAATTTTGTTATCTGATTTCAATTTTGTGAAACAGATTGGAAAGGTGGTAGATGAACAGCTCAGCGAACAAGGTATAACATTGTCTCTTCTAGGAACGTGTTTTTCGGAAATCGTAACACATCCCATTGTTGTTTGCCAGTTTGCCTGTAGTTAGGAGGAGTTGATGACTTACCTAACCAAATGTGGTTTGCCTTTTAAGTCCACTGACCTGCGGATAGTCTTCGATCATATTCTCTATTCAGCTTCCACTCTTGACTAATATTTTTGCTATTTGATGTTACAAAGTTTATACAAGGTTATATCTCCATTATTAGGATTGGTATTTCCCTCTCAAATGGCAACTACGTGGATGCTGTGGTAATTTATTATCAAAACCTGGACAAAAATAATATCCCATGGTCACGGAAAATTTCTATAGGTGATAAGACTGAAAAAAGCCTTAGATGTGGCTATGCTTGCATTCTTTTGTAAGCTAGTCCTGGGTACAATTAGTTTCTACCTTTCATGGATGACAAGTTTCAACTATCACTTTAAGAGCAAAGAGTTTGTTTGAGTTTGGCTGAATAATCTCCCCTGGCAAAACTCATTCATCTTAACTTGTGTAAGGGTGGCTTTGGAAGGAATCTCCGTGGTACGGGTCCTTGTATCGACCTTGTTTCATAAAACAGGTTCTGTTAAATGGAGTTTCATTAAACCAGCTCTTATATGTATCGTGGCTGTAGAGTTCCACAGATTCATTACTCAGTTAAGCCCACACATAACCACTATTTTTTCACATACAGAGTGAGGCTTCAGATTCTAGTAATACACGAAGCTGCTGCATGCTTGACCTGGCTTTGCACTTTGCCATGATATTTTTGGAAACAAATGTCATAATTATCGTGACTAATTGCGCCTAAAAAAATCCAATATGCATGGTAGTTATTATAGTTCTCAAGAAACAAATAGTGTATCACCCGTCAAATTGGATTTGTGAGGCATGTAATTCAAGCATGGTAACACTGTCACTGACTCCCATATCCAACTGGCTTATGTGATACCAGGTTTAACAACGCATGGCAATATCATTTTCTGCTAGTATAGATTCCTAATCGATCTCAGTTGTAGTTCGGTACACTAAGTCACTATTCTACGAAGAGTAATGGTCACATCGATGATCTCAATTGAAAGCCTAAATCCATTTGGCACTGGTTATTTTAAACCAATAAAGATAGAGGAGACATTGTTGTGGAAAAGTGTGCTGGAGTTCCATTGCAGTTGTTTCAGTTTTGAGGACCCCATAGACCTTGGTTAGTCAGCAACTTGGAAATATTTGAGAAATTGACAAAATGAAATTCAGCAGCTGATGTTTAAAGTATGTGTTGGTATCAATCATCTATATGACTGGAATTGCTTGTTTACATTGCACAGGCTTTTGATTATTATTTTTTACTAGGATCTGGTTAAGAAAAGATTGATGTTCTGCTGGTTAAGCTTTTTCATTCACGTTTTCTTTGTGTGGACTGAGTTCATTTGTTGTGAGTGGTATCACACAGTGATTGAGAGTGATTATTGCAAATTTGCTAGAGATTTTCTTTTTTACCTCTTTTTTCGGGTGGGTAGGGGGTAGATGCTGATTCGTGTGTAGATTCACAATTTTACTGTCGTCATTGACTTTCATGGTCTTTTTGTTCAATTGTTTCATACTTCAGGTGCCAAGCGTCTCATTCCAGTTGGTCTTGGGGATGATGATCAATGCATTGAGGATGATTTTTCTACTTGGTAATGCTTTATTTTTCCAGAGATTCTGGAGTAAAAAATGTAATTTTGTAACTGTTGACTGACTTTTATTTTGAATTTGGGGAAGATGCTTTCTATGGTGTGACAATATGATTCTTCTGATTTAGGCGAGAAAACCTGTGGCCTGAGTTAGATCTTGTACTTAGAGACGAGGATGATACAAGTGTGTCTACCCCATATACAGCTGCCATTCCTGAATATCGGGTTGAGGTTCATGATGCTACTACTACTTCTTGTGAGGAGAAGTATTTGAATATGGCAAACGGGAATGCTTCATTTGATATTCATCATCCATGCAGGTACTCGGATCTATAACTTTTGTTCCCTTTCACACTCTTTCTTGAAAAATTCTTTACTTTATTGACCTCAATGTGGTTCAATTGCGTGAAGAGTTAATGTTGCTGTTTGGAGAGAACTTCACAAACCTGAATCTGATCGTTCTTGCATCCATCTGGAGTTTGATATACAAGGCACTGGTATTATGTAAGTTTTTTTTGTTGATAATTCGGTCTTATTTATGTTTATGGCAGTAATATAAATTTCCGGTAATATGTACTTTGTCAAATGACTTTTAATGTATGATGTGCTAAAAGCTGCTTTAATCTTCTGTTTGTCTGTGAGTGAGAAAATTGGGTATACCTTTGATGTCAGATATATGTGAGCCTTGTTTATGCATGCACGTGTCTATGTATCAGCAAGTTGGGTTTTTTGGTTACCATTTTTCATGAGCTTGAAAATCATCTACGATGGGCTATGGGTGAGAAAGCCTGAGCAATTTTTTATTTTTTCACGAGAGGTCAACCTGCAGGCTGCAGTCAACCAACAATAGGGCTGTCAAAAGCACTCATTTTCTGTTTCGTTCTTTCTTGCCATGTGTCATCTGTTTTGCCCCCTGGTAATCTTCAATATACTTGCCAGAAAAAGGAAACAAAATTTTCTGCTATCTGCCTTTATTTGTTAGAACCATTTAATTGATTACGAGTCCCTTTGTTTTAGTGCAATTGTCCATCATAGCTAACTAGCACTTTCAAGGCTGTATTTATATATAGGCTTCTAATTGCTAATGTCATACTAAACATGAGCGTGATAATTTTTATGCTGCATTCAGGCCCAAAATTTTTTTTGGTTGCCTTTTGTCATCCAAATGTAGTATTGGCTATGAGCTAAATCACAAGCTTGATTATTTTGCATATTTTCGGTCAGAGAATCTTTGTATCAGTCTGTTGTCATTCCATTAATTCCCTGCCATCAGAAATCTTTTCTTATCTGTTTTAATGAAACATAGATTCGCTCTCTACTGCTTCTTAAACTAAGGAATCTTTTTTACAGCATGCTGAGCAAAGAACAAACTTTGTATTTAGCTCCATTGTGTTGGAGAATGCTACTTCATTGCTTACTTAAATCTTTGCCATTGATTGCATAGGAGTAGATAAATACTTAATGAAGTGCTTACTTTCTTTTTCTGACCCCTGCTCTTCCAGATATGAAACTGGAGACCATGTCGGTGTTTATGCTGACAATAGTGATGAAACTGTCGAAGAAGCAGCGAAGTTGTTGAATCAGCCTTTAGATTTGCTATTTTCTATTCATGCTGACAAATCTCTTGGAGGTTCCGTACCGCCTCCTTTCCCTGGCCCTTGTTCCCTTCGCACTGCACTGGCACATTATGCAGATCTACTGACTCCTCCTCGGAAGGTGTTTTATATTTTATTCTCTAGCTACTGTCTCATTTTCTTTCCAATCTGAGACTCGTGATTCTATTACTTATCATATCTCAATATTTTGCATTTTCAGGCTGCTTTAAATGCATTGGCTGCTCATGCAGCTGATCCTAGTGAAGGGGAAAGACTTAAATTCCTGTCATCACCTCAGGGGAAGGTAAAAACAAATCTTTTCTCGCGTTTCTTACATTTTTCTCTTGTTGTTTTACTTTTGCCTTTGAAATTTTCTGCATGTGTTCGTGTATATGCTTGGTTGACATGCTTGGTTGACGCATTGTCAACTCATCTGTTGTGTGTTTGCTTTTCTCTGTTCAACACTAAGATTTTTCTTTTTCATATGCATGTTAGGTTCATGGTTCTTTTTTGTTGTCCAGGATGACTACTCGCAATGGGTTGTTGCCAGTCAAAGAAGCCTTCTGGAAGTAATGGCTGAGTTTCCATCAGCAAAACCTCCCCTTGGTGTATTTTTTGCTGCAACTGCTCCTCGCTTACAGCCACGTTACTATTCTATCTCGTCCTCTCCTAGGTGCGTTTTTCATTGCTGTATAAGAGTAGGCAAGAGTTTTTGCTGGTATTTATATCTTGATAGTTTAGATTCCTTGTGTTATGCCAGATTTGCTCCAAATAGAGTTCATGTGACGTGTGCATTAGTTTATGGTCCAAGTCCCACCGGCCGAATCCACAAAGGTGTGTGTTCAACCTGGATGAAGGTATAACCAAAGTGTTCTTAATAGTTTCACTAGGACATGATTGTGTATATTATGCTGTTTCTGTCAACCTTTTTTTGCTTTAATAGCATCTCACATCATTCTGTGTCAAACTAAATCAGAATGCAGTTCCTCAAGAGAAAAGCCATGAATGTAGCTCAGCTCCTATTTTTATCAGGACATCCAATTTTAAGCTTCCAGCAGACTCTTCAATTCCTGTAGTCATGGTGGGCCCCGGTACTGGCTTGGCACCTTTCAGGGGATTTCTACAGGTTTTTGACCGACTCTGTGATTTGCGGGTTTATTTTGTCCCTAGTAGAAGCTATCAAACTTACAGATAAGCTTTACAGGAAAGGTTGGCCCTGAAAGAGGATGGAGTTCAACTTGGTCCTGCACTAATGTTCTTTGGATGTAGGAACCGCAGAATGGTACGTGTGTCAGAACTTCAAATTTTGGATTGCAAATCCCTACCATTTCAAATCCATGTGTCCAAACAGACCCTTACTGTTGATGGAAACCTGGAGCATCTGTATTTTCATAACTTGATTTTTGTTTGTAGGATTTCATTTATGAGGACGAGCTCAACAATTTTGTATGTGAAGGTGTTGTATCTGAGCTGGTCGTTGCATTTTCACGAGAGGGGCCACAGAAGGAGTATGTTCAACATAAGATCAAGGAAAAAGTAAGTTATATGAAGTAGTAAGATGAGCATTAAATTCACGAGATAAAGATTCCTTGTTTAGTAGTTTTGTTGATGGGCAGGCAGCACAAGTTTGGAGTTTGATCTCCCAGGGTGGATATCTTTATGTCTGTGGTGATGCGAAAGGCATGGCAAGAGATGTCCATCGGATGTTGCATACCATTGTCGAAGAGCAGGTATTAATCTCTCTCTCTCTCTCTCTCTCTCTCTCTCTCTCATCAGGTAAGATTTTCGACATGGAGCTAAACTTATCAACATTTTCCGGACCACTGTTTCTTGAAGCATCCATTTTCTGGCATTGTTAACAAAATCCCTTCTCCAACTGTGCTGTTCTCAATCACTCTCGCACTTTCTGGACTTCCTGACAAATCATCAACTAAATTTAGTTACATATGGACCATATGTACCTTCAAACTAAACTATAATCCTCTTTTTGGTCTCTGGGCAATCCTTTTTTTTTTTTTTGAAAGGCTTCTATGGGCAATCTATGGAACCTGTTAAGGTAATGAATCCCACATTGCTTAGGAGTGGAATGGGTGATCACTTAATAACATCTGGGACCTCTCTACTCATTACCAATTGGTTTTGAGATGGATATAAAGTTTCTACATGGTATCAGAGCTAGGTCTTGGGTGGCCTCACCTCTCGTGGGAAAGTCTCTGTCGCCCGAGTCAGTTAGTCAGTTCCTGGTCAGTCACCTCCACGTGCATCCGGGCTGCACGTGAGGGAGAGTGTTAGACTTGTCCCACATCGCTCATCTAAGCCACCCAAGCTTGGTTAATAAATTCTAGAAGCTACTCCACCTATTGCAAATTGGTTTTGAGATGAATATAAAGTTTCTACATGGTATCAGAGCGGGACCCGTTCCATCCCACATTTTAAAAATTTATAATCCACACCCCACGATGACAGACCAGCAAAAAGGCTGCACGATGATAGTACCCAAAAGTGGTCACACGTGATAGATCTCAAACGCGGCTGCACGTGAGGGGAGATGTTAAGAAAAATAAAGTCCCACATTGCTTGGGGGTGGAATGGGTGATCACTTAATAATATTTAGGACCTCTCCACTCATTGCCAATTGGTTTTGAGATGGATTATGGATATAAAGTTTTTACATGGTATCAAAGCGGGGTCCGTTCCACCCCACATTTTATAAAAAAAATTCATAATCCACGCCCCGAGATGACAGACCAGCGAAAAGGCTGCAAGATGATAGAACCCAAAAGTGGCCACACGTGACAGACCTCAAATGCGGCTGCACGTGAGGGGGGATGTTAAGGTAATGAATCCCACATTGCTTGGGAGTGGAATGGGTGATCACTTACTAACATCTGGAACCTCTCTACTCATTACCAATTGGTTTTGAGATGGATATAAAGTTTCTACACCAAATTACAAAACCCTCAAACAAGTATTATAGTACATGTTTCCCTCTTTTCTTTTTCTCATATATTTGGTTTATTTTAGTGGGGGGTCGGGAGGGTTGAATTTAAAGCCTCATATAGCTAAACAAGAGAAACCAAGACCACGATGGATGTATTCTGCAAAAGAAAATTATATTTAGGACCTTATGACAAAAAAAGTCACTTATGCCACTCATCAATTCTACGTGCTTGTCTACCATGCTCCTTTAGTGTTGTTTTTTTCCCTTGACCGTACTGAACTACTGCCCGCTTGCCCAGATCATGTTCACTACTTCGGTCTTTTGACCATTTTTGTAATTCCTGAATGGATCTCAGTATTGAAGTATTCTTTTGTCAGTCATACTCTATTCAAAGAGTCCAAATCCTTTTTGCTTGTCTTGTGTTCATTTGCATGGTTCTCTCATGCTTGAACATGTAGTTTGACCCTTATCATGTTCTTATCGGTTTTTATCTTTCAAGACTTTGTAACATAAGGTCTTGATGTCATCGACTCATGATACTTCAATATACTAGTCACGTGATCTCCTGATTTTAGATTTTGCTTTCCTACATTGTCCGATTTTAGATTTTGTTTTCCTGCATTGTCCAAAAATCCAGTGAATGACGAAAAGTCACTCCAATATGTTAAAAAGTCACTCCAATATGTTAATAAGTAGAACACTGATTAGGTGAGCGCAGCTGTTGTTTCAGTATTGTAGACATGGATAGCCTGGAGCATCAAATAGTACAATGAAGATGATGTTTACTAAAGCATTATCACACGTATTGTATTCTTTGTGTGTTGGCCAACTTCAGGAAAATGTGGACTCCACAAAGGCAGAGGCTATTGTGAAGAAACTCCAGATGGATGGGCGGTATCTTCGGGATGTATGGTGATCACTTCAAAGATTTCCCTCCCCAGTGTGTTGCCAAATCCTTGGTATGAATTGAGGTGGATTCGTTTTTCTATTCTATCTCAACCTCAGTTGAAATGTTCCTCTCGGCCATCTGGAAACCAAAAATCATTTCCTAGAATTGAAAACCATAATCTTGCTTCGCTGGAAATTTAAATTTTGATCTGCTAGATTTTACCTTTGACAAAACAGATCATTAAGTTCTGTTTTTGTGTCTTAGTTTGTTAAAGTTTCCATTGAAAACACTATAGCAGTTATTCGGAAGACTGTCAAAACACAAAACACATGAATTGGTGTATGCTTTTTGTTGTTTAAAATTTAAATTATTTGTACTAGTTATATTAGTGAGGGGGAGGTAGAATAAAGCTGTTGTTCTTCATGTTTGGGTAGTATTATGATCAGGACTGAAATCGATTTTTAGCCGTTGAGTGAACTGCTGTTGTTTATGGTAGAAGTAGAACTGGATTTTCTTCTTTTGCGCCAAAGGAGTTGCGGAAGTCTTTATGGTATTGTTTTCATTTTCTTGTTTCTGAAAGCTTATGTTTGGGGAGTTCTTTCAAGCTTACAGACTTCGTTCTACTGGAGTTTATCGAGTCGAGTCAATCTTTTGAGGCCTTAGGCGCCATGTTCTTGCTCCTCGGTCAAATCGGCAGCAGTGTTTTTGCGATTCTTCTAAATGCCCATTCTCTTTCAAATTGCACATGTTACAGTCCTAAAGTCCTACATCACCTAAGGATGGACTTGGCCTGGTGTATATATGCTCTCGGCCGCAGTGTTTTTGCGATTCTTCTAAATGCCCATTCTCTTTCAAATTGCATAGGTTACGATTTTGAAGTCCCACATTGCCTAAGCATGGCCTTGATCTAGTGTATATAAGCTCTTAGGCACCTTTCTCTTGTAAGTCGGTTTTCAAGGGTGAGTTCTACCCAAGATTTTGTATTAGCATTTTCGTGATTGCTGTTAATTTCCCTTCTATTTCATTGATGGTTACCACACCAACCTATTAGAAGTTCGGAAAGACCGTATTGTTGTTGGTATGGTTTTTATTCGAAATCTAATCAAACATGTTCCTAAATAATGGAATGCCCTAAAAAAAAAGATTCACCTAGGATAGAGTTGAATAAGGATTAACGAATGACAAAAAAAAAAAAATGGAGGATTGGTTTTGATCAGTTTGTCGAATAAGTTGTACAGCTCTGTACGGCTAGCAATTTTTATGAAAAAATGCTAGAACTACAAATATTTATGCACGCAAATGCACAAATACACTCACAAAGGCATTAAGGATCCCCATGAGGGCACTTGCCCCCACTTGATTCTCCGGAATAATTTTTTTGACGTTTTAGAGTGTTCGGACCAACTTACACGCAAATCAATTGATCTTTGGTGATCAAACCCACCTTCCACTACCGGAAGAATCATCCTCATGAGAATTGATAACACCTGGAATATTTTGAATCTAAGACCGTAGAAGGAAACAAGCCATTAAATCTCAGGCTTTAACTACTAAACCAATTGATTGGGGTTTAACTTCTCTAAATAACTTCCATACCCTTCTTTTATAGTCTTATCCTTTTAGATCGGTAAGTCCCGTTCCAGAACGAATAATAAGTACTTATTTTTTAAGAAGGCAATTTCAAGCTCAAAAATAAAGGGTTTAATGAAATCTAAAAATATGCAATATAGATCTTGTTTGAAAGATCTCGATGAGATCTTTAATACGGTGTAAAAAAAAATCCAAAAATTATTTTTCATTTACATTAATTTTGAGTTTGAAAATGTGAAATGAGTACTTATTTTTTAAGGAGGTGTTCTGGCCACACACTCCATTCTAGTAATCATAATATGAATGGCCTATGTCTTCACTTATAAATATTATTGAAAGGTATTTTACACCTCTTAAGAATTTTTTGGTAAGTTCACTTGAAAGAAACAATAACATATAAAATTGATGAATGAAATTCACTATAATTTTTTTAATGAAATTCTTTTTTATCAGCGTAAATAATAGGTGCCCTCCTAACGTAAATTTATGGGTCTACCATTGCATACTCACTTGAGGCCATACACAACGCACACATCTAGTGTATGAGGACTTCACTGCAAATTGTATTGCGTGTAATTTTAAAGCAACTAAAAAGTTTTTAGGAAATCAGAATCATTTTATTTCGCTTAACCATAATTAGGAGAGTTCGAAAATTACTAAAATACCAATTTCCAAGATAATTGAAGGCTAACCCAATACCAATCTCTGGTAAAGAGATTTTATTTTGCATACTCCATTTACATACTCCATTTAAATACCAAGCAATAATTACCACAGCTGTTTTTTTTTTTTTTTTTAGAACCAGGAACATAAGTCAGTCACTGCCGATTAAAAAAGCAATAATTGTGTAGGCTCCGTTTGTTTTGACGTAAATTTTTTTACAGAAAAAAATATTTTCATGTAAAAAGATTTTGATGAAAACATAAATTTTTCTTTTGTTTTCCGATGCTTGGTGCAACACTTGACAAAAATTTACCGGAACAAAAATTCTCCACCAGATAGTTGAGATTAAAAATTCAATTTTCAGTCCGGACTCGGAGAGAGGGGTCAGGGGAAGAATTGCACAGACACGAACTTGGACATAAATTTTCTGTCCGAACTCGAAGAGGTTTGCAAAAACTACTTGCGACAATTTGGGACGTATGTCATTTTAAGCCTTATAGTGGAAATCATTTTACGGCAAAAAAATGATCAATGTTTTTCGAAAAAAAATATTTTACGTCAAAACAAACAAACAGAGTCTTAACAGTTTTTTTTTCCTTTTCACTTCAACTTGCCTATTGCCAGACCAATATTTGTCTTTCCAGAACGATGCAGTTGTACTTTATCCTGGCAACAGCAACAATAGCTCTGGAAATAGGACCAACTCATTTTTCTTTTCTTTATTATATTCTGTATCGTTCCAATTTTACAGTGCGACTATTTGCAGCCATTTATTTTTTCCTATAGCCCACTATATTTTTGTAACTGGTTGTTAAAAATCATAAACAATATTTCGGTAAATAGCTGTTGAAAATAAGATTATATTTCGGTAACTACATGTCGAAAATATGTTTAACTTTCGGTAAACAACTGCTAAACATACATTTTCGGTAAATAGCTGTTAAAAAAATATTATATTTCGGTAATTGAATGCTGAAAATATATCTCAATTTCGATAACTAACTATCGAGTATAATTGAAATTTTTTTAACAAAGTATGAGAGAAAATAAAAGCTTGCGAATAGCGGCGCCCAATTTTATCAGATGTCCCCGAGGGACTCTCTATATTCTGTTGGACCGTGAAAAGCATAAAATCCAAAGATTCCTTCCGCCCCAACCCCCTCTCTCTCTCTCTCTCTCTCTCTCCCTGTGAACTGGCACACCCGTTTGTTTCGCCACGCGTCCCCTCCACGCTCTTCAACGGTCTTCGTCTCCCCTCGTCTCTCTTCCCCCCAAAACCCCCCTCTCCGTTCTCTCTCCCTCTCTCTCTCTGTTTGTCTGTCTGTCTCTCTCTCTCTCACACACACACACAATCTCTCTCTCTAGAATTTTTGAAGTGATGGAGTGATTATTTACTTTCGCTGTTGGTCGGGAGCCCTCGGCACTTGAAAATCTCACTTCAGAGCTTTCGATTTCAGTGGAAATTAACACCGCACAATGGTTGAGAAGAGGAAGAAGCAAAGCAAGGGCACAATCTGTGAAGGAGACGTCTCCACTCTGCTTCAAAGGTTTCTTCTTTTACCTTTTTGTTTAATTAATTTTAAAAAATGTGTTGTTATACACGCGCTGCGCACAATAGCTCTGATAATAAGCATCAATCTTCACAATAAGAGAAAAAAGCACGACTCAAAAGTTTTACATAGTATAGCAAGATTGCTTATGTTAGAAAATCACATCAGATTTTAGAATTATGAAGTTACAATGAGGCTCCTTGTTAAGTCCGATAAGTTCTAGGGTTGAAGATTTCTACTGTAGTACACTTAGGGGCCCGTTTAGTTGTACGGAAAGGACAGGGAAAGGACTAGAAAGGATGAAAAATCAAATTTGTTAAGGAAATATATTCCCACATTACTTGGGAGTGGAGTGCGTAATTACTTAGTATAATGTTGGGACCTCTCTACTTGTTGCCAATTGGTTTTGAGATGGATATAAAGTTTTCGCATGGTATCAGAGTGGGCCCATTCCACCCCACATTTTGAAAAATCACAATCCACATCCCACATCCCACGGCGACATTCAAGTAAAAAGACTGCACGTTGTGCAAGATGATAGATCCAAAAAGAGGCTACACGTAACAGGCCTCAAATGCGGCTGTATGTGAGGGGATGTTAAGGAAATATGATTCTACATTACTTGAGAGTGGAATGGATAATCACTTAATATATTGTGGGACCTCTCTACTCATTGCCTTTTGGTTTTGAGATAGATAAAAAGTTCCCACAAAATGTCGGTAACTTTTTTTTTGTGTCCACATACCTAGGTAGTTGTGGGACCCACAACTTTCCCAGGAAGCATTTTCTTGCAAAATTGATTATGGAAGGATGGAATTTTAGTTTTTCTGCAGAATTTTTTGTCAACAGGAACGCACGGAGAGGTAATCTTCCTTTTTTAACTTCACTTTAATTCACTTTTTTGAGAGTATATTTTTCACCGCAATATTCCTGACAACTGAACAGAGCCTTAGTGTATATGGAAATTTAGCCGTGATAGCATGGGACTGGAGTTTGGTATTAATCATACTTCGGAACGGTAACAAGATACACTTTATCTTCTGCCTTAGTTGGGGCATTTGATGTGATTTTTGGCGACTCTGCGAACCTGCAGATGGGATTTCTTATTTTGAGATTTATTTGGCCTTTATATCTTTTTGTCTGGATAAGCTTGTTTGATGTGTATAAACAGCTTATAAATGGATAGAGACACTCTATGAAATGATTTTGCATTTGTTTTGGGTTTTCTGAATTAGTTGGAAGCGTTTGATATGGTTAGTGTTGCCTCGGTGAACCTATAGAGGTGAGTTTTTGGGTTTGAGATTTTATGACCTTCATACTTGTTTGGTTTGACGAATGTCGTGGATTGTCTAAACACCGCATATAAACAGATGGACGCACTCTCTACGTCGTTTATTTAGAAATTTGGGAGTTCTGACTTAGTTCGAAGCGGTTGATAACTTGATATGAATTGTTTGTGAGAGTGATGTGATGTGATTTTTATTTTGGGTTTCTATGATTTTGCAGGTATCCTGCGACAACAGTGCTCACATTGCTTCAGGAAGTGGCTCAGGTTCCGGATGTGAAGATTGATTGGAATAAGTTAGTGAAGAAGACTTCAACTGGAATTTCCAATGCAAGGGAGTATCAGATGCTGTGGCGACATTTGGCATATCGTGATACTTTGGCCGAAAGATTAGATGATGGGGCCGAGCCTCAGGTCAGTCTCTTTCTAAACTGGAGTTATTCCCTGTTGGAAATGACATATAGTAACGCATACACGTATATCATAATTGTTTTGAGTTGAGCATCCATTGATTACTGTGCTCGATTACTTCGGTTTATGTTCCCCGGGGCTCTCAATTAGATATCGTCCTAACTTCAGTTTCAGTTAGGTAGAGAAATTTGAGGTTGAGCCTGTTTATTATTACCTATGACTCAGAAATGGATGGGCTATCTTGACAACCGAAATGGCTGGAGCACAGTTCCCTTTCTCGCACATGTATCTCGTTTCTTTGACATGAGGGTTTTGTTTCTAGTCACTTGGCCATGGGTATTAGCTTGGTATCAGTTAATAGTTATTTTGGGTACTTCCTCCGTCAATGATATTCGTTTTGTCATTTTGGGTATTATCTCCTTTTTTTATTCTTTTCTTTGGAATTTCAAACTCGCATTGGCCAATTGAATGGTATTTTAGGAAAGTTCACAACTTTTTCTCTAAGTAGTTGGGTTCTCCAAATTTGACCAATATTAATGGACGGAGGGAGTATTTTTCATTATCTTACTAAGGTCATCTGAATCATTTTTGTTATGTTAACTTGATTTGAGGTTAAGCATGGTATATTGGCAATCCAAAATGGGCTTGCTTCCTGCTTGGTTTGTGGCCCTTTAGTTATTTAGTGACTGATATTATGATGCCACGGCCACTCTAGCTCCATAGGATGAGATTAAAGAGGTCTAGTGCTTTGTGGCCTAGGCAAAATGTTGCTAGTTCTGGAGGGCATTTGTCACCCCTTGACAGATTCAGATAGAAGAAGAGGATGGGGAGGGCCCTCACAGGAGTTATCAGAACTGCCCTCAGTGCATGGGAGGGGTTTTTGAGGCTGTTTGGTTCCCCATGAGAGGCAGGTGTTCGAGATTTGTTTTTCAATCTCTCATGCCCAGTGATATGCTCAGAAGTTTAATGTCAATGCATTGAAATTTGGCTTGTTTGCAGAATCGGCATTCAACTCTGTGTAAACAACTAGGGAATGTTCTCATAGGAGCTTATATAACTGAAATGGTGCATTAGTATTTACAAGTCACACTGGATGTGGTATCTTGTGGTCCCTTTTGTATCTTCTTGAAAGTACTGAAGTCATTGAGAACATAAAAATGACCCATTCCTCTGAACTTGAAAAATGAAAACAAAAGGGTAACTAAAAGCAGCACAGCACCTTATATCTCTTCTGATAGAGTTATGGATCCGTTTTGCTTGAGTGAAATCATTGTTGTTTCTCCAAGTAATTTTGGTTTGCCTGCCAGGACGACGATAGTGATTTAGATTATGAGTTGGAAGCTCTTCCCCCTGTTAGTAGTGAAGCTTCAACAGAGGCTGCAGCTTGTGTGAAGGTATGTCAGCTAATTGCTTGAAAATGATTTATTTGGTTTGCTGAAAGATATCATGAATACATTTCTTACTGATCTGGCTTCTCTCCCAGAAAAAGGCGCTTCACTTTATCTTATTTGGATGTCCAAATAACTCCATGCTGATTTGGATGCATCTGTCATCATGCATCCACCTATCATTACATTATTTTCCTATTTCCCGTTCAAATATATTCCTGTAAAGCAGTTCCTTAATTTCCAAAGCCCTGAAGATACAAAATTTTGAAAATTCTGTGTGACAAAGTTGAAAGACAAGTATAATTTGCCCATGTTAAACACGTGCTATGATTGCACCCCATGTAGTTTAACAAAGGAACAAGCAGCACGAAATGAATGTTCCCTTATTTTGGAACTTCCTGGGCACTATTGGATACACGATAAACAATCTTGGAAGTGTCCGAATTTCAGAGATTGGTTGTCATAAGACGACTGCTGGTTTACACTTCCGCTTTGCATTTCGGTATATCCGTTGAATTGTACTGCCATGTTTATTATAAGGATAAGTACTTTATACAATTTGTATTTGATGATGTTGGAAACAATGTAAGATACCCGGGAATTTGAAGGATCGGATGGGGAAAGGAAGTAATGTCTTAGTTTTGTTTGCCCATAGTGCTCACTGTAACTATGCATTTAGAATTCCCATTACATGTGCACTTATAAATTAAGCATATGTCCAGAGAGATTAGGTTTTGAGGTTGGAAGCGTCTAATGTGGTCTTCTTTGAGCAACTTTTGGAGATTTGACATATTGTCATTAAACTTGACTTATTTCTTGCATGAGTTCTCTTTCTACTATCCAGTGATTTATTGTAGGTTGTACCTGGAAATTCTTGTGGATTATTTTGTATGGAAACATACAATGTAAAGTACACTATTGTGCTGTATATGAAGTAGTGAAGCATATGATGCACAAAAAAGAGTTGTTCTACGACTTCAGCTTTGAAGATGAAATATTGGTCCACTTGATTTTTTTTTCCAAAAACTTGCACGTGGATAACAAGTTTGAAATAAATATCAGAAAAAGAGAGGTTGCATAAAGATATTTATGTACTTCATTGCTGTTCCTTTGATGCATCAATGTCTTTTTTCTTGTCTTATTGCATGTTAGTTTGTTTGTGTCCTGGTATTATGTGGACTGAATTGAAAAAAACCTGAAGGATATCCTGTAACTACGTGAAAATGTTCTCTGTGCCTATATCCTGCATGAGTCAGCCTTTTATCTAAATGGCATTCTGCAATGATCGGGATGCTTGTGACTTAAACTCTGCTATTTTATATAAGATTTGAGTGCTTTGGTAATAAAATGGTTTAGAATTAGTAGCAGAGATGTGTTTTTCTGTTGTTATCAATTTCAATCTAATTGGATGCCAATAAGAGGAATATCATGTTGCGGTTATTGATACTTCAAACTTTTGGCTTATGTGGATAGACACACTCATGCTCCTTCTATGTACGCTACGCAGTACTATTTTGGTAGACGACCATAATGCGTCAGTATAAAAATATACAGTTAAAATTTCGACTGGCTTATCTTCTGGGAATGGTTGACTTAATTAGGTACTGATAGCTTCTGGTTCACAAAGTGACACCAATCTCCCAAATGGTTCAACAGTTGAGGCTCCATTAACAATAAACATACCTAATGGCCAATCATCGAGAGGCCCTTCAGAAAATTCACAAATGCAAGGGACAAACATTACAGTTCCAGTTTCTGTTCAAAAACAACCACTGCCTATAGTAACATCTGCCGAAGTATTTGATGCAAATGGATCTGTAAGTGGAAACCTGCCTCCTCGAAAGAAACGAAAACCTTGGTCTGCAGCAGAGGATCAGGAATTGATTGCTGCTGTTCAGAAATGTGGCGAAGGGAATTGGGCAAATATTTTGAAAGGCGATTTTAAGGGTGACAGAACTGCTTCACAGCTGTCTCAGGTTTTTCCTCTGCTTATTGACTTCTACGTCAGCTCTCTCTCTCTCTCTCTCTCCCTCTGTGTGTGTGTAAATAATTAATGTCCATGTGTTCAGAGATATAAACTCCCCCTTCTTCTCTCCCGTCTTTGTCCCCTATCTCTCTCTTTTTTCTTTTTTGATTCCGCCATGCATTTTCGACCCATGCATAGTGTTGAAGAGGTTTTTTTTTTTTTTTTTTGCTTCCGATTATATGCTTTTCTTGGTGTTAGCTAGGGTATTCTGGTAATTACCCTTGTTCAAGAAATAATACAAATACACATGGGGTAGAAGGGCTAATTATGATTGTCTCTCTTCTTCTTTTGTAAACCTAAAATCCTTAAAGATGTCTGTTATTAGTATCATGGTCGTCAGATTAATTATTCTTCATTGTGGCCTTCTTCTTTTTTGTTTGTTATTCCACTGTCAATCGTAGGCAAAATATGTGCAGCCATTAATGTGTCTATGATTGACCTTGTGCTTCTGTTTGCTAAAAACAATGTCCCTCTGTCCTAGTGTCCTACAATGTTGGTCCCTTAAGGGGACATGCCTTTAATGCACTTAAAGTCGGAAGGTATTATTTACCAACAATGCCCTTCATTCCCCATTTTTGAAGCTTGCATAAACATTTGTACGGGATAGGTTTGGAAAAGTGGAGGATTTTATGCTTTAACTTTTCAAAGGATTGGGACATTCAAAATAGACAAACAATGGGGGACAGAGGAATTAAAATTTTGGACCATCCTTGGGGTTTCTTTAACTGATATACTACACAGATTATAGTGGAAGTGTATATACTGTGCTTACATTGCCACTTGCCACACAACTAGATTAGGATCCTATCGGCACTTCAGCTCTAATGGTTCAGATGCCATTGGCTAAATATTCGGCACTTTGGCTCTGATGGTACAGTGGTAATATATACAACATGTGGTACCCTGGAATATTTTTTCCGTTGGGTTTTTCCTTTAGGGTGAATTGAAGAAGCTAGAGTTTTTGCCCTTGAAACAAATATTGCCTTACTTCTTTTGAAACAAATCTCAAAAATGGCATTGCCATCCATTTTTTGGCTGCACTATTATGTGCAGAGAAAAAGATGGTTTATTCATTCTTTTTTGTAATTCAACGACTCTGGTTAAATTAAATATTTCTGCGCAAGCATGTTTTGTTATGTCATTTTTGTCTGGCTATAAGCTTGTAGGTGATACATACATACATACAACTATGCTAAATTCCATTCTTTCGGGGCTGACTCAAGGTCTTTAAAGAGCCCGGATTCCATTCTTTTGGGGCGGGCTTAAGGCCTTTAAAGAGTCCGAAGTAGCTAAATTCGAAGTAGTGAAAATCAAATGAAAAGTCTTACGCAAAGTAGCATTTAGATGGCTCTGTAGCCGTAGCCGGAGAAAGTCCTAATCAAAGCAGGTGAAGCCGCTGTTCTTGCTTTGGTTGGCTCAGCTGTGATTTTTACAAAGCAAGATTTTTTCGTGTAAAATAATTTTCCAACTTTTATTTTTGGCTATTAGGTTGTTATGAACTTTTGATGAAAAAATGTTCCCACGGTAGCTTCAAAGAGGGAATTGGGGGAGGAAGATACTTGTGTGTGTCTTACGTATACTGTATACATACCTACATACATATGTACATATACACACACATATATCCATACGGAATTATGTATGTGTGTAGAGAGAGAGAGAGACAGAGAGAGAGAGAGAGAGAGAGAGAGAGAGAGAGAGAGAGAGGAGTAGTTAGGCGTAGATTGAATTTGAAGAGAGAGACTGATAGGTTGAGTTCCCAACTCCTGATTTGCATGCATGGTGAATTTGAAGAGGAGTGGTTGCCTGGTTGGTTGTACTCCATTTAAGTGCCACAATACGGACATCTCGATCAAAAGAGGCTGTAAAATGATTTACTGGATTGTCAGCCGTAAGTCAATTTACAGTGATTTGCTGGATATCATTTTCCTTGCAGAACGTTTTCTTCATTTTTTATGCAACCAAACATCAAAAATTTGGAAAACATTTTCATCCCAAACAAACGGAGCCGTGGTATGGCAATCTGTTGTTATCTAGTATGGTCAGGATGTCTGGGTAATGCCCAGTTTTTCCGGGTTCGAATCCCGGCAACTGAATTCTTGTCTACCGTACATAATTTTTCATTGCAATAGTCTCATATACATTGTTGTCAACCCATTACCCTAGACGGTCTTCGAGATTGTTGTTTTTGTGTTGTGAATAGAATTGCATAGGATTTGTAAGTATTTGCTCTTAATTAGACAATATAGCAAGATGCATCTATATATTGGATGTTATTGGTCCAACTTACTGAATCTTGAACTATGATTTGGGCAAATAGGCATGACTTTTAGTCTTCTTTTTTTTTAACAACTTAGGTGTTTGGGCCAGTTTATGCGCACCTCGACTAATTCTGAGGGACCAATCCCACCGCCCACTTGCGAGGGTCCCAATTAAAGTTTGAGCAAAGCTCTGTATGAACTGGCCCCAAAGGAGTTGATAGCACCTGAGAGGTTTCAAACTTGAGAAGCAAACCCCTTGGTCCCAAGCCTTGACCACTAGGCCAACCCCTTGGGGTTAAGCATATTTATTGTCTTGAACATCTTTGGGAGGTGTTCTGGAAATTTTTTAGATGAAAGAAAAAAAATATTGTTAAAAGAGGCAGTGAAGGTGTTTAGATCTATAAAATACTTGAATACCCAAGAAAGCATGCATGAAAATAAAGATGTTATAGGTGCAACTTGTAGTATCTTGAGCTATGTTCATTTAAGCATGGTGGCATGATTCTATAGAATACTCTAATAGCCAAATAAACCAGCGTACATGAGTATCGGTGATCTTCATACAGAACACCCTATCCTATGTAGTCTTTCTTTTTTGTTTCTACGGGTAAAGAGTTCCGAATGAGTCAGATGCGACAGTTATTTCATTGATAGCATGAATCATGAATGTGAATTGAACGGTGAATGTTAAGATTCATTACTGCTTCTGTTCTGACATAGATTGACATTTAAATTCGTATCGAGCTTGCTTGAATTCTGAATTGAATTTTTAATCATATGACACCTATGCTTACATGTGTTAATGTGCTAGGGATGTGGTCTCTTCGGTGACATTTCTACCCTTCTATCTGTTAAAATATTGTTCATTCATTATTGGTTGGTTTTGCTGAAAATATTTATGAAATCATGGGTCCATACAGAGGTGGGCCATTATCAGGAAGCGAAAGGGCAATTTGAACGTGGGCAGTGGCTCACATCCTTCTGAGGCTCAGCTGGCTACTCGCAGAGCTGTTTCTCTGGCCCTCGACTATCCAATTGTGGACAATTTGACGGCAGCTTGTTCAAACGGTAATGGTAATTCTCTGTGCTTCTGTATTGAACTGTTTGAGCTGGGATCCTATTGGTATTCTAATTGTTAATGATATATCTTTGGATAGTCAAACAAATAACAAAGATCAATTTAAAATAATTGTTCCTAATGGGACTGAGTACAAATTGGTGATGAGATTTCCTTGTTCTTCCTGTTTTGGGTTTTCGCCCATGGCCACTATTTGTGCTTTACATCACCTCCTTGATGTGGATATTGAGTGGGCAAACTTGACTACTTGATTAGAGAGAGAGAGAGAGAGAGGGTGCTCAGTGGAGCTTTTCATTGTTTGATTTTCTGTCTTTCTGCATCTATTTTCATTTTGTTTTTTAAAATGGTGTGTCAGATGGCTTTGTTTCGTTTTGTTGTTGCAAAGAAAACTTATGGTTAAACTATATTCATAGATTGCAATGGAGTGGTATCCAAGTGGTAGACACGATGTACTCCCAGAGATCATACCAGTTTTTCAGAGATGTAGTTAGCGAGAAATCCTCCTCCGAGAATGGCGATTAGGCGAGAGACAGAGAGAGAGAGAGGGTGCTCAGTGGAGCTTTTCATTGTTTCTTGCTGCATCTTTTTCCATTTTGGTTTTGAAAATGGTGTATCCGATGGCTTTGTTTCGTTTTGTTGTTTCGAAGAAAACTTGTGGTTAAACTATATTCATCGATTGCAATGGAGTGGTGGCCAAGTGGTAGGCACCATGTACTCTTATGCATGTAACAGGGGTTCAATTCCCACTAACTACAATTAACAATGCTAACTTTCACCAAGCAAGAAAAAAACTAATGGATTGATGACCAAAAGGCCAACTCTCAAAAGCCAAATATCTAAGCGACCAAGCATGATGGTTTTGCTTACGTTAAGATCTTTGCTTTCTACCCTTGTTATGGCATTTGCAAATCTGATTATCTTATTCATATGATGACAGCTGGGACAAATCCCAACAATACATCCAGTCACTCCCTTCATCTTGCTATGGAAGCTTCGTCAGTTGCCCAATCCCAACATCCATCTCGACAAGATTCTGCCCCTTCAACTTCGTTAAAGTCTCGAGTAATGCTAAAGAGACCGTCGACGAAACCTTCTCTTAGCCCTGATGCTATGGTCAAAGCTGCTGCAGTTGCTGCTGGGGCCCGCATTGCTACCCCATCTGATGCCGCCTCGCTGCTTAAAGCTGCACAGGCAAAGAATGCCGTCCATATCATTCCCGGTGGGGGTTCTTTGTCCAAATCATCAGTGGGAAGTGCATTGCCTCCTAATGTTCACTTTATTCGTACTGGACTAACAGCCCCGCCACCTTCCACCTATTCTACTGTCCCTACTAGTGTCTTGCGGCCCTGTGGAACTCTACAAGCACATAACAGCTCTTTAAAACCTGCACCTCCTACAGTTTCCGTGCTGACTGCCACAGAATCGAGTCCCACGGTTGATTGTCAAATGGAGGAGACAACTGATGTTCTTACTCCCACTGCATCCGGTGACCTCAAGTCTAATGACATTTGTAATTCTAGCTCATCCAATCCATTGAATGGGCAACTCCAAGAAGATGAAGTTGTCGTTTCAGGTGATTCATTTGAAGAAAGAGTTCAAGAAGATCAAGTTTCTGTTGCGGGCAATTCACTGAACGAGCAAATCCAAGATCAAACTCCTATTTGTATCAACAGACCAAATGAGCGCCATCAAGAAGATCAAATGCCAAGCTCAGAAACGATCTTAAATGTTCGGAAGGATTTTGTTGAGAACCCGAACTGTTCCTCAACGAAAGCCGGGGGGGATTATCGTGCAGTTATTACTGGCAAAGAGGCAACCACCGGGAGTGAAGAAAGAGATGGTGATAAGACAATAGGCATGCAGGTTGAGGACGGGGGAGAAAATAGCTTGGAGAAAACGTGTGAGAATGATAGCTCGAGCATGACAAAAGATCCATCTAATGAGAACATTGGAGTTGCTTGTTGAAGGAGTTGCTGGGGGAGGAGAAGGAAGAGGAATGCATTTGTATATAAATGACTACATTTTTGTGATCCAGAAGAACTGTGTACTTGTGTTTTTCATTTGATATTGTTTTTTCAGTTGTGAAATTGGTTCGTCTAAAACAATGTTGCCGACTTGCTATGGGTATGGGCAGAATTTTGAATGAGCTAATTTGTATTAGTATTTTCGCTAGCCAGTATTAGTATTTTCACTAGCCAGAATGGACTATGCACGTAGTCTGTGTAGTCAAATATCCTACTATGGTAGCAATGATGTATTTGATCTTTTTGAGAGAGAACAAAAGTCTGTACGTTCTGGATCACCAAGGCCACGTTTGATAACCGTGATAATTTAGTTTTGAAGGATTGGTAATGAGCTTGGATTGGAATTGGTTATAAGTTAAAAACTCGAGATTGGAATTGGTAATGAGGACGTGACTTCGCGCTTTATGTTTGTGTCGTAGGGGATTGGTCATAGAAGTTCTAATAAAAGTGAAAATAAGTGGTTCTAATCCAAGACCAGATGAAAAACTCGAGGACCTGAAAATCTTGCCCGATGTACTTGCACAGATGAAGTAGGTGTTTTGATACTTAAAAATGTTTCTTTTTAAAACATACCATAATACTGTCCTTTAGTTAGGCCCTAAGTTGCATAATGTGTATGCGTGAGCGGGAGAGTGAATAGATTTAATTATTGCGAGTATTTTAAACTATTTTATGCATTGGGTTGTGCTGAAATAACGGTGAAAGTGGTGGTGCAGTGACGGTGGTCAAGTACTAGAGCAGTGGTGAACTTATAGCATTCAAGATGGTAGAGACCATACTGGTGCGGTAAACGGGTGTTCGAATGATGATGGTGGTGGTGTGGTAGTCATAGTGGTCAAGTGTGGAATCCCACCTAAAGAGAGAGTCGCACATTGGTTGTGTGTAGAAATGTTGAGTTATATATTAGGTTGTGTCCAATAGTTACTATTAACCTGATTTAAAACTTTAGAGCCACACAATTAGGCTAAGGGTTAGTAGACGCTTGTTGTTACATAAGTGTGAAAGTGTTGGTGTAGATGATCGACTTTAGCCTCTTAATGGACAAGCCTTGCCTTAGGCGAATCACGATGATGCAATGTTTTCTGATGATTTGATAAAGTGTGAAAAGCCCTATAAACTCTGTGAAACTCTTACATAATGAATGAATACCCTATTACTATAGATCTAAGTGTTGAAAATGGAACTTAGAATGTGTTGAAGCATGCGAAAATGTGATTTAGCTTTAGTGGCTTCGATGATATTTGAATCGGTCTGCTTTCAACCAACTTTTCATAAACACAACTTTATTATTTTCATCGATAGCTTCCATCAACTTTTAGTACTTTGAAACCCTATTTATCAATATATATTTGGTCTTGATCCGATTTAAAATAGGGAGATAGGAGCGTTTTACCGAAATGATTTGTTTTTCGACCTACGGAGAGTAAAATGGTCATGTATTATGATGTACAAATGATTTTGGATCAAAACTACATTGATTAGAAATTAGATTTGACAAGTTTTTTAACGATTCAAACCACGTACAAATCGGAGTTTGGAATTGTTCGTGTAAAGCTTGCAAAGTTTGACTTGTTCTGTAGTTTTGCGTGTGCGCCCGGGCCGCATAGTAATGCGCCTGAGGCGCATGAAATTGCACCCGGGGCGCATTAGAGCTGCATAACATGTCAAACTTCGCAGGCTTATTCTGAACACTTCCGAACTCCGATTTGCGGGTGGTTTGAACTGTTAAAAATCTTATGGAATTTACTTTCTAACCCATGTACTATGGATGAAAAAAAAATTCTATATTAAAAGACGCGACCATTTCATCCTTAGTGAATAAAAAAATAATTCATTCAGATAGAACCCTTGCATCCCCTCGTTTTAAATTTGATCAACACCTATTATACATCGATGAATATGGTTTTCGAGTGTGTTTGTCACAATTTCCGTTTTTCACTCTTTTTTTAGTGCTTAAAAGGAAGCGCAGGTATGGTACACGTCACGTCCGCCAGGGAGTATTGCCTCGTCACATTATACCACTAACTATAGGGATCCCACCACATCGATGTCGAGACCGAAGTTAAAGTCCCACCACGTGTGGGTTGTAATAGGAGTATGTTTAGTCCCAATAAGTTAAAAATTTATTCAGACTCGAACCTGGACCTTGTCAAACCACGTCCTGAATTGCCACCGCTGGAAATTTCAAAACTGCTTGAAAGGCTAAAAGCTACTCCTTATAAGAAGCATCAATCGAACACTTTTGGATTCTGGTTTTCAGAACTCACTTCTGTGGAGTTTTCACAAAAATCACAAACACCCCACAAAATAACCCAAATTTGGAAAACAACCATTGTATGAGATTCTAAATCATCAAAAAACAAAGTGCCCCCAAAAAACTAACAAACTATGTTGGCAATGAGCCTAAGTCACTATATTGTTTCTGCAATGCTGGACTCATGCACTGGAACAGTGATGATGGCTTCTGCTTCCTTAACCTAACTCCAAACAAGAAAGACCTCAACGGAATCCGCGACCGACTCGACGAACTCTTCCTCTCTTTCGTTTTCAACCCAAATTCTTCTTCCAGATCCTCGAGTGTCTTTGCTATCTCACTCTGCAACTCCTTCACTCGGTCGAGTCCCTCCTGCAATTTGTACCCCACCTTGTTATTCTCTTGCTTCATGTTCAAAACCTCCCCTTGGAATTTCGCAGCCTGATAACTGGAAAGTAAGGTTTCTTCTTCCTCTTTAGACCCTGCACTCGACACTCTCAATATCTCTTCATGAACGATCAATAGAGAAGATAACCGGTTGTGCAAGTCATCTTCAAGTAAGGAATTGTGCTCCAACCAAAGTGCTAATTCAGTTTCTATCTCTCTCAAGTGTGTGTATATCGGGCCAACGTCCGAAGAATTCATGGCCGAGCGGCTTTTGCTACTGCTTCCCTCTTGCTTTTTGCTTTCCCTTAGCTTTGTTAACTCTTCTTGTAAATCCTCAACTGAAGTCTGGAACTTCTGTATCTGGTGAAATGAGGAGCTGAATCTTAACCAATACTCTATGTTTTCCTCAAGAAGTCCGTCTATGTCTGAACGGAACTTCTCTTCTACCGTTGAAACCGAATGAGGCTGGTCAACCGACATTACCCTTTTCTCCCCTTCTTCGCCTTTTCTATCATGGGATTCAACCTTTTGTTCATCTGCCAAATCAGAAACTTGATTCGGATAAGAAATTACCCTTTTCTCACCTTCCTCGCCTTCCATTATTAAACTGGCATCTGGAGTTTCATTGAGACATAAGTTGAGCTTTTTATGCAAACACTGAATTTCGGCATCCTTTAAATCATTAGCATTCTTTAGCTCGTTTATTTGTACCGCGGATTTAAAGAGGCTTTCATGCTTTTCCTTCTCTATATCACCAAGCTTCTTCTTTGCCTCCTTATAGTTCCTGAGAACCAAAGAATACCGCTGCAATAGAATTGTCTCTCTGTCATCCAACCCATTTGGAAACAATTCCCGCCAATTCGGTTGGTCTTCATCCTCAATAATTTCCGACTCTTGTGCCCCCACAATGTGATTTTCTTGACTCTTTAGATGAATGCAGTTCTCTTCTGCATTAGCTTTACCAGAGGTACTGCAATAAGGAACATCATCTTTCTTCTCTTCCTTTTTCGCGCTGGCATTTTCTGAAATAAGTGAATCATCAACCGGACCCACCATGTCTTCGTGTTCTTTGAACCCTTTTTCAAGATTGGCACGTGGAACTCCCTGCATTTGAAATTCTCCCAGAACATTGTCATGTTGATTACTTGGGGTGGACTGAGCAAAGTTCTGCTTTACTCTGACATGATTGTAATCCAGAGTTTCTTCGGTCCTTTTTTCATCCATTTTTGTATGCTCTGAGATGATCTCTTCATTACTAGGCCTCACGCCACCTTTGTGTACATTGAACACCCTCTTTGGAGGATAATCAAAAGGATTGCTTAGGATGGAGAGGACAATGTTTCCTTTTTCAGCATTCTTTTTACATTCGATTTCTGTATCTTCTGAGATGATCAAGTGATTACCGGACCCCACAACACCTTCATGTTCTTCAAACACCCTCTCTGGAGAATCATTGAAGGGATTGGTTGAGCTGGAGGGTCCAATGTTTCCTTCCTCAGGTCTAACAGAAGCTCTAAGATCTTGACAGTTGAATTTCTTCTCTCCCTTGTCTGTTTGCACGATCTCTGTGTTACTGAACCCTTTTGAATCCATACGCAAAACAGCTTTAACTTGCCTGTTTACTGAAAGATCTTCATGTTGATTGCATGGGTAGAACTGGAACCAATTTCCTTCCTCAGCTATAACCACAGTATTCTGATGAGGAGAATCATTTTTCTTCTCTTTCGCTTCTATTTTCACATATTCCTTTATCACTTCATCGCATCCAGGAGCCATAGTTTCATTATGTTCATTTAAACCTTCATCTTCTTGACCTTCGACAAAACAATCATCAAGGCGAAAGCTGAGTTCACGATGCATAAATTTCTCTTCAGCTTTGATGGAAACATTATCGTACTTCTTAGCTTCCCCTTTCATTCTAAACTTTTCGGCATCTTGATTTTCTTTGACCTTTGTCTCTGCATTGTCATTTGGAACATCTCTCATTTCCACCGGTACTGCCAAATGGATGTCGAGGCAACCGCTGAGTTCGGGCTGAACAAAGCTATCTTCAGGTTTGGTAGAAACATCGGCTCTCTCATTTTTGGAGATATCCGAAAGACAATCAAAAGCCATCACGTCTTCATGTTCTTTGAACCTTCTTTCTGGATTGACATTCTGGTCATTCCTCACTTCAACTGGTTCCAAGACACCAACCTTCACTTTTGAGATCTTTGACTTGTCGTTTGGAAACGCAACTTCTTCTTCTACTTGAAGGACCTTTTTTTTAAACGTAATGAATTGCTCAACCTCCTCTTCCTCCTGCTTCACACTTAGCAGTTTCTCAGAGAGATGATCAACACTCAAACTCGCTTGAGTGAAACGGATTTGGAGATTTCTATTTTGGGTTTCGATTTTCTGGTTGAGCTTTTGAATTCTAAGCAGTTCTTTCTCCAACTCCGTTATCTTGTTGCTCTTACTATCTGACCAGCTTATCAAAGCTTCCTTGTCCTTCTCTAGGCTCCGAAGGTATCCTTGAAGCTCATCTGTTTCCGATCGTAATCTCTTTATGAGAGCATTTTGGGAAGACACTGAAGTTTCTAAAGTTATAACTTTCTCAACCAGTTCATCGATTTTCTCTGCCAGTTCGGACATGGTGAGAGATTCTCCAGAAGAATCCACTTCCAACTGTTCTTTAATGTTTTCCCTTAACAATTCCAAGCCTTTTCTCTCTTTCTCCTCAATGCTTTCAACTTGTTGGTCTAAATCTTTTAATTCCATTTCACTCACAAACTCAAGGGTTTGGTTTCCAAAATTCTCTTTGAAAATCTTCAACTTCTTATGGGACTCCTGGATCCTTCGGTACTCAATTCTGGCCTCCTCATCCGATACTTTATGCTTCTCTTCTAACCGAATCAAAGCCTCTTGACACGATTTCAAGGCAGTTGAAGCCATTAATGTCCGAGCCTCATCATCATCGATAAATGTGCCAATTCCAAACTCATCTTGTAATAAATTAACTTTGGCTTGCATTTCAGTGACCTGCTCCTCAATTTCCCAGTACTTCGCAACCCCACTTTCATACAAACTTTTTATGAATTCCTTTTCAGTTTGAAGCCCCAAAATATTCTTTTGAAGCTTATCGATTTCCTCAAGTGCCTCAACTTTGCTCATCCCTGATGTAGTCTTAGCATCTGTGGTGGTGGGACGGCTCATTTTGAGCAATCCTTTTTTGGACATCAATCTAGTTTGAGCCTTGGACCTTTTCTGTGGGATTTTGGTGATTTTTGGGATCTGTAACTTTGGCACTGCCGGAAAATTCTTTGAGGGTCGTTCGGAATCACTGAACGGAGAGGATGTTGTTGTTGTTGTTGTTGTGGGGGAGATTTCTTCATCTTCTTCGTCCATAGCCAGTTGTAATTTTTCTGGATAAACAGAAGCAATGGTACGGTTTGCACTTTGCAACTCTTTTGATAGGTGATCATACCTCTCAGCCAAGGCTCTGTATCCTCGGAAAGAGTCTTCGACAAAGTTCAGTAGTTCTGGCCTCTTCTTGTAGTACATTTCTGCTCTCTTGGCAAAGGAGTCTCCATCTTCCTCGATGATTTTGATTATGTATTCTACCTTCTCTTCCATATCTGTAATTTTCATCAAAACACATCAATGATCACCATATGCGGGGTATGAATTCTCTATCATTTCACTTCGTTAGGTTCTATTGTTCTAAATAAAGATTGGGATAGTGTGCTGGCATGAAATGTAATACATTGCACACCTAAAACAAAACGATTGGACTTGGAAAGACAAAAAGAAGGCACTGAAATGTAGGTACATGGACTTTTTAGTGAGACACCCCTTGTCCGTTGTCGCTCCCTAACCCAATCAAGCAGTAGTAAGTATCGCAGTGAACAACTTTTTATTGGTTAGTGACACAGTAATACGGCAATACCCAATATTCGATCTCATGAATGCTGCTGACTGCTGCCAAATAAAATGAGATCCTTGAACATCCTGATTGTTTTGTCAGTACTTTGCACAACAAGCAATTCATTTGAAATGGAAAATGATCAAATTGGAGATCAGATAGAGAAAAAAAGAAATACCACAGGAAGAAGAAGAAAAAAAAAGGGGGCCCATTTCACAGGATGAAACTGGCCGCCCATCTTATTGTTAACCCTCAGATTTAGCATAATCTTAAATCTTTAATGTGTTATGTACTTTTTACTCCATTTCGTCGCCTTCTACTTGAATGATCTAAATAATGCATGTATCAACCATAAATTTGTACGTTATCTGCTATATATGTTTCAAGGATCGGAACTTGTCAAGGAAGGATCTTAAAAAGTTAACCACAGAAAAGGTATACATTACACTAAGGAATATGCGTTTGTTTCATCTATATCGAAACTGCTTCTATCACACAGCTCATGCCTGCTACTATTTGTTCAAGGGATCAGCTGTGCTTTTATCTTTGATTATTTCCACCTACAAGAACAATGACTATCAAACTCCATGCATGGTACTAGCAAGCATAAAGGAGAAAATACCAGCAATACTGGAGCTTGATCCTAACCTACTTCTTCACACAATACTAAATTTTGTTATGGGATCCGGACTCTTTTGGGGATTTATGATCTCGTCCACCGTAGGTACCGGCTATGTTTTTGTTGTATATAAACACTTACAAAAAGACGAAGACAGCCAGTTTTCTTATGGGCAGTTCGTGGTGTTCGCATCGATCTATGATCGGTCGCTACATAGAGAATTGGTTCAACCGGATAACCTAATTATGCTATTTCTACCCTTTTTTTTTTTGTCGTTCAGCTCTGATGGACTAGTCTAAAATTGCTTAAGCTGTTAGAGAGAAGGGTAACTTTATTATTTATATTCTCAACACGCTCCTTCACGTGTATCCAGACTCTCCTCCATAAGCGGGCTAAACACGTGCAAATATTTAATCAATTACATTGGCGGTGAGGTTTGAACACAGGATCTGTTTCCTGCTCTAATACCATGTTAGATTGTTAAGCACCAACTCTTCTAAAAGTGTAAGTTGTTGGAGAGAATGGTAACTTTATTATTAGATTCTCAACAACGTACATTAGCATACTCTATGCACGACTGTGCAAAAATGCTCAACACTACTGCTTGTTTTGTATGTTTATTATCTTTGAACAACTGAAGGAAAAGTGTTGGCCGTAGTGATTACTATCTTCGGATTTTGCCATAAAATGATGTATAGCTTTTGTTAAGTGTGGTTTGAGTCTTTTGACGTTGAACTGTGATAGATCTCTTTTGTAATGCTAGTCCTTAGGCACAGAAGATGGATCGCTGCCATGGGCATATCCTATCAAAAGTCGACCGCGTGTCTTCTATAGATTAAGCGCATACTTGAGATCCATATGTTGATTATCTCAAATCATTGATTCTCCAATAAATGTTGTGTACAATTCTGTTCAAATTTCGACTCTACTGCCCAGCTATCTTGGCTATGTCTCTAACCACTACCAAAACACATTTGCAGGACTCCCTCCCAAATACTTAGAAACATTAATGAATTGTCGGTTTTCCTTTGGGAAGAACATATATGAACCCAATTTTTTTGTTTATTCTGATTCAGTTCATTGAGTGACTTCCCTCAGAAAGACACTTTTCATGCGGAAAGATGTGATATGGACCGTGTAGCATATATTCTATACATGTACATCTACCCATGGGTGAAACTCTAGGAGGGTTTGTACATGCACAAAACACATTTCTTAAGTTTTCTTTGGTGTTTTTAACACTCTCTTTAATTTGTTTGATAACTGAGGTGTTGGGCCAGCTTACGCGCACATCGACTATGCTTGTAATGATTGGGCAACTCCTTCGTACATCGTATTCTTCTTCATCAGAGTAAAATAGTTGCATTGACCGCGGAGTAGCTAGCCACGTTGGGTACGTGAACCACATATAGTCGTTGTTCTTATGTTTTTGCGCTCCCGATTTCAATTGAATTTTAGTCCTGATTGGGAATCGCATGATATACGAAAAAACACAGGTAGAGGGAAGGAATGGTATCACAATTCGATTGAAATTTCCCCAACAACAATATCAGAACCAAAGGAAAGTTTGTCATGTTAGTTATTCCAGGTGCCATTTGTGACTTGACTAGGGGAGGGAAACTAGGCAATCCTATGGTTTTTTCCATAACCAGGCGTCCGGGCCAGGTTGCCCACATATCACTAATACTGAGACCCCAACTAATCACGAAGCCCTGAAGTTAATTACCGAACCCAAAAGAGTTGATAGCACGGGGAGGTTTCAAATCATATAACTAGGGAAGGAGCAAACCTCTATGTCTCAGACCTCCGGGGCCATCCCTTGGGGAAAATTATGTAATCTTGTCATGGAATGAGATTCAAAATCAATAATCAGATGGTTTACAGATGCACAATACAAACATACACATATATACAGATGCATGCATATGTGTGTGTGTGTGTGTCGAATAAAAGGAGTTGTTACCCAGATTAGAGAATCTTGAAACTTTACCTTGGAGGTTTTGGTCTAGCCATTTTGACTGCTTTGTCCTGATATGGCTTGCCCACCACCATGAATATGCATTCCTTGCTGCTCTGTGCAACATCTTCTCTCTCTCCCTCTCCCTCTCCCTCTCCCCCTCTCTCTCTCTCTCTCTCTCTCTCTCTCTCTCTCTCTCTCTAAAGTTCTCTGTCCATGAAAGATTTCTTGTAATCAATCTGATGATGAATATCCTGATCAGAATAAAATCCTCATGACAAATGTGCAGCAGAGTCTGATTGGAGGCTGAAAATGGCTTTTATATATGGAGGGGAGAATACTTCGGCCATAAACTAGGGTGTCTGAAAACTTTAAGGACCCACATGACAACATTGTGGATTTCTCCACACGGAACAGACTTTCGCCTATTTCACTTTCGCCTATTTCCCAAAAAAAAGGACAAAAAAAAAAGAAGAGAATATTGTCTTTCGCTTTCGAGAACCGTCCGATACACGCGTGCCCCATATTTGAACACATCTAAAAGAAGGTTACGAACGCATTTGTATTCAGATTTGAGCGCAAAACTCTTCGACATCATACTAGTATTGTTCTTCTCCAAATGGTTTCTCCAAGCAAGCACTGCCAAGTTGGTCTCGTTATTCAGTGCGCTCTACACGACTCTCCTTGCTGTGTATATTTATTGTAGGATCCATTTATGCTTCTCACCGCAATGGTTGATGTAATCGTATAATGATTCATTTGAAATTTCATTGTAAAACACAATGATTAATCTACCGTTCTAAAAACTGAAGTTGCATAACTATTAACCACGAGCTCTCCTAGTTTTTTTTTTAAAATTTTTTTATTTAGCTTGACCCATTCATCACATTATCCACCAAATATCACAGCATTCATCACAAAAATGTTTACCCGTTTTATACAGTATATATAATTCATCGTAAAATTGTCCAAAAATTAAAAAAAAAATTATAATTCACCACTTTACTTGGTTTTGATAGAGAAAAAGACTCCGGGCCAATGGATTTTCAAGTATCTCCTTATCGCCGAGGGTTCTTCAAGTACTTTCTTATCGTTGAGAGTTCTAATCTTGCTCCGTACATTCCCTTCTTTAACGGTCTGCTTGATTGGGGTGGACTAGACATGTATCTTGGAGTATATTCCTATAGGGAAAAATTCAAAATACCCCCAACCTATACACCCAAATTCAATTAGACTCCCAATCTTTTAAAAACTTCAATTTTACTCCCAACGTTATATTCCGTTAATCAAAATGCCCCCTTCCGTCCAAATTACTAACGGATTCCGTTAAAGGCTCCGTTAAATAGTATTCGGATGAAATTTCGATGATCCGAGCCGCTTAATATGTTTAAAACGTGATTTTAAGGGTACCTGCAAGAAATCAACAAAAAAAATGACCGGGAAGGGCTTCATCTAAACAGTTTTTTATTGAATAGCTAAACAGTTTTTTATTGAACTATTCAATAAAAAACTGTTTAGATGAAGCCCTTCTCGGTCATTTTTTTTGTTGATTTCTTGCAAGTGCCCTTAAAATCACGTTTTAAACAGATTGAGCGGCTCGGATCATTAAAATTCGATTAGAAAAGGGGAGGTGTGGATCGATCCAGATTTTATTCAATTACGGACGTTCGAATTTTGCTTCGGTCTGTACCTCCCCTTTTCTGATCGAATTTCTATGATCCGAGCCGCTCAATGTGATTTTAAGGGTACTCGTGAGAAATCAGCAAAAAAAATTGATCGGAAGGGTTTCATCTGAACAGTTTTTTATTGAATCGTTCAATAAAAAACTGTTCAGATGAAGCCCTTCTGTTTACATCCTAAAAGTGCCGCCCAATGAAAAAATTCCACGTGGCCCCGAACGGTACGGCGGTTGCATAAAACCTGTCCCAGTCGAGTGCCAATTACAGAGGATTGCGGGAGTTAAAAGGGACACTGTTAATAGCAAACGGTGTCGTTTTAGAATGAACCGGTGTCGTTTTAGCAGTATTTAAACAATGGTTTTGGAGGTTATGGATCTAACCGTTAAATTGGACTTTACAATCATCGAACGGTGTCCTCACTGCCCTGTTTTATAATTGAGATTAGGTGCAATTGCAGGGAATCATTTTGGAAGGCAAACACGTTGCATTAATTCACGTTGCTTGAAAATAGGAATCACGATCCAGGAAGTGGCCATGAACACCATGATCGAAGCAAGCAGGGGAAGAAGGAATTTTGGAAATATCAGGGTAACCGTTCGAAGACCCCCCTCAACCGTTTTATGTGGCCAACGTGGGTATCAATCGAAAACGTGGGGATCGAAGGCAAGTTCAGCGTCTATAAATAGAAGAAGCAATTGAAGAGAAAGGGACGACAAAAATCCATATCATCTGACAATTCATACAAAATGATTGCTCAGAGATCTATCTTAGATTAGTTTTAGTTTAGAATAGGGTCTTTTTTGTAAGTTGAAGGCTTATTTGCATGTAAGACTACTTTCGATTAAATTCAAGTTTTCTTATTTCTTTTAAGTTCTTTTCTTACCAAAGAATAGTTGTTTGCAAGTTCGCTTTTGATTAAATTCAGTGTGCTTGCATTTCTTTATTATTCTTGATAGAATCTTAAGAGTGTTTGTATACAAACTTACCTTTGATTAAATTCAGGTTCGTTTGTGTTCAATCATCTTTTCTGATTTCGAAGCGCGTCAATCTTTTATTTGGTTGATACCTTAAGGAAAAATCCTCTTAGTTGAGGTAATCGAACGGATAACACAATTGCCTGATTGAAATTAGTTGTTTCAAATCATTTTGAAAAGAGTAATTTCTTCTTTGAAGTTATTTCTTTTCTGGCACGCCCGCACACAATTATTTGTCGATTGATTTGAGTTAATTCAGCCCAAACAATTTTTGGCACGCCCGGTGGGACATCGAAGGTGTCAGAATGCCAAGGCTTCGAAAGCAGATAGGGACACCTGTTGGTGGTCAAGTGCCAGAGGAACAAGCTGTGCCAGAACAGGCCACGGAGCAGGGAACGCCTATGAATCATGAGTTTCCCCAATTGGCTCCCGAAATGGGAGAGCTTCCTTATGAGGAGCCTTCTTATGAAGTACCTCCTTATGAAGGGCCTCCAAATTTCCAAACGGGACAAGCCAGTGGTAAAAACCATGATAAGGAGGAAATGTTCAGAGAAATGATGATAGCTTTTCGAGAGATGGCTCAAACCCAAAGAGCCATGATCAAAAGCATAAGAAGTAGGTTGCCCAACTTAGAGGTAACAAGAAACAGTACAGGGAATATTGGGCTAGATGGTCATGCTAATTCAACTACTCACCAAAGTCCCTTCGAAGGAAGGCTTGGAGAGGATGTTGGTCAGGGTAAGATAAGGTCTAGAAAGGGTAAGGAAAAAATGTATCCAGAGGAAATACCACAATCTTGGTATGAACCTTTGAAGCCTACAAAGCCTGTCCTCGAAATCCCAGACCAATCCCATGGAATTCCTATTGGAATTCCAAGAAATGTCAGAGACAGGCAAAGCGTTAATCCTCTCTTCGAACCCACACTTGGGGGATGGGAGGATGATGTAGAGCTAGAACGAGGTTATAGACCTGAGAAAACGAAGGATAACGCACAGCCTTCTCGTCAAAGTCTCCCAAATACCAAAAATCCCACCACAGCGGTTTATGGAAGCCATAGGCCTGCTTGGGTGAACACCACGGTCAACCCAATGCAGCAACCTTGGTATGGGAGATTTCCCAGAGAAAACCAAGAGGATTTTAACACTATAAGGGAAACGCATAGAGATGACTTGGTAGAACCAAATCCACCGGTAGGAAATCAAGAACAAAATTTCCTTGTAGGCAATCCAATACTAAGAGACCAAGTTATGGATCTCATACGAGAAGTTTGTGGGCCTCGAACTCGGGGGGTACAGCCTCAAATCTATAGAAAACCATATCCAGAATGGATTGATACAACATTCCAGATCCCTAGAGAATTTAAAATCCCAGACTTTACTTTGTTTTATGGGGATGGGAGACAATCTTCTATAGAACATATTGCTAGGTTTTCTGCCCAATGTAAGAACTTGGCTCAGAATGGTTTCATGAAGTTGAAATTGTTCCCAAATTCTTTGTCTGGGCCAGCTTTTGCATGGTATACAAATTTGCCTGCAGAGTCGATTACAAGTTGGTTTCAAATGGAAGAGGCATTTCATGCACAATTCTTTAATGCTGAGCCTGAAGTCTCTATGGCAGACTTAGCTAGGTTAAAGCAGAAACCAGATGAAAAGGTAGCAGGTTTCATATCTAGGTTCAAAAGGGCTAAAACCAAGTGCAAACTCCATCTGCCAGAGGCAGAGTATGTGAGATTAGCACAAGATGGTTTAGAAAGGGAGCTTCGAAAGAGGTTTGATTCTACAGAGTTCAGGGACTTTGCAGATCTAACCTATAAAGTGGCTAGATATGAATCACTGCTAGAGGAAGATATGGATAGGCATAATTCCTCTTACCCAACATACTATAGGGATCCTAATTATGAAATAGATGCTGCTGAAATTATAGAGCACGAACCTTGTGTTTGTGAGCCCTTAATTCAAAAGAATGTCTCTCTTGGGCAGAAGTTCAAACAAAAGGAAATTACTAAAGTATATTCTTTTGATATATCTAAAGCTGATGAGATCTTTGACTTCTTGTTAAGAAAGAAAATCATTAAGCTGCCTTTGAATATGAAACTGCCCACAGTGGAAGAAAAGAATGGAAAGACCTATTGCAAATGGCATGATTCTTGGTCTCATTCAACTAAATCTTGTAATGTTTTTCGTGACAGAATTCAGGAACAAATCAAGAAAGGAAGGATTAAATTCCCTGAAAAGACTATGGGGATAGATGCAGTGCCTTTTCCAAAGGTAGAAGAGGTCAACACCAGTGTGCCCTCCTCACTGGCTCGAACTGTCAAAAAATATTGGCAGGACAAAGAAGCACCAGTAAACATGAATACTGTTCAATATGGAAGGGGCAAGCCATACGTTGGCCACCCTCGAGGCATGGGAGTGAGGCCAAGTTCCTATAGACGAGCCAATGATGGTTTTTCTTTGCAGAAATTCTCAGGTAATAATCACCTGCCTATGCTAGAAGCCTCATTTTTGGAGTGCCTGTGTGTAGGATGCAGGGCCAACTATTTGGTTTTCAAGGACTTGGATAGAAAGGGCGTGAGTTTTTTCCCAAAAGAAATGGGGATGAAAAGAATGGCCCCAGTTCAAGCAAAGCCAAGTGACAGCAAGTCTTGGTTGACACCAAAAAGGGACATGCCTACTAGCCCTGTTCCAGCTATTCACAGAAGGGAGCTGCCACCTTCGAAGAAGGCCAATATTGGCCAAACATCGAAGGCGCAAGAAGAGGCTAAACAAGAAGAATTCACCTTGGTGAAGGGGGTTCCTGACTGGTTTCTGAAGCAAGTTAAACCTGATTTGTTCCAAGGATACAAAGGTTCAAACAGGAATGCAAGCAGAACTTTCAAGCCACCAGTTTCGAACTCTGGCAACTGGGTGTTGATTAGGGATCCCAAGTCTCAATTACCACAGATGGTTCCATTGCTCTCAAGAACTCAAAAGAGAAAGCTCCAGAGGAAGTATACGCTCTTCCAGTCAGGAGAATCTTCAACGGGGGAAGAATCAAGCAGACGGGCAAAACCTAATCCACGGTTCGATAGGATCGAAAGGGACCCAGAGGAATTTCGAACCCAGTATCACGAGAGGGAGACTTTAGAAAAGGTTGCCTCTGCCATGCTCGAAGAGGATCTTGACCCACCTTCTCCTAACTCACTGGCCAGTTATCAGTCTGGTTTGCTCGAGGCCATGGTGGTGGAACAACAGGGGATGGAAGGAACCTTTTCCCCCATGGAAGTATCCACACAAGAATTCGAAAAGAAGGATGCTGAGGAGATCGAAGCAGTTAAACCAATCAAAGAAGTGGCTACAATCCAATTTGGAGATCAGCCAGAAGTACAAGTTAATATGGTTTATCCAAGCTCTATGGATTTCTTCTCAAATGGTCAGATGTTCAAAGATCAGGATACTGTTTGGTCGAATTTGAGCGAGCCAGAGAATTCTGAAGAAACTCTGAGTGATAAGGAGTTAAATATCATATGCAATGACTGTGACTTGAAAGAAGTATCTCAGATCGAGATGGGTAAGAACTTGGTACGTGAAATTGAGCAGAATCAAGAAAGTTTGGAGGTAAGCTCAAAAGAGAGTGCTTGTTTCGTGTCAGATTCCATGTCCGACGTCGAGTACCCCTTGGTAATAGATTTAAATTATGTGGAAATTTCATATCCATTTAAACTACCTACTAATGCAATGAGACAACATTTGCGTCCATTGTATATCACTGCACACTTTGATGGAGTCCCACTTAACAGAATCTTGGTGGATAATGGGGCTGCGGTGAACATTTTGCCTTTCCAAACTCTGAAAAAGTTAGGAAAAAGAAAAGCAAAATTGATTCCAACCAGCACATCCATTGCAGGATTTACTGGGGAAAGCCAACATGCCAGGGGAATCATCTCCATTAGATTGGCAGTAGGTGGAATAGAAACTGATACTGTTTTCTTTGTAGTTGACACATATGCTAAATATAATGCTTTATTGGGAAGGGATTGGATTCATGTTAACGGATGTATTCCTTCCTCTATGCATCAGGAATTAATGATTGTTAAGTATGACAAAGGCAAAGAAGTGGGTGTTGAAGGAGTCAAAGCTGATCCACATCCATTTGGTGCCACGGCAAATTTTGCTGAAGCAGAAATGTACAAATCAGATGTAGTTCCTTTGAGTGAACTACTTCAAGCAGCCACCTACCCAACCAACGAGATGGAACTGGGGGAATTGGCAGAGCTGAAATCGAAGCTGAAACAAGCTGTTGATTATGAATCAGACACCCCAAAAGATGATGCTGCTTGGATGTGAATCCAAGAGAGAGGCCGAAGAGGAAGCCAACTCATTGGCTTTAGTAAAGTATGTTGCTCTGGGGGTCGAACAGAAGATCCAAGAAGAGAACATATGGGAAGAGGTTATACAGAACGATAACCCTCATGTGAAAGAAATTCAACTCACTTCTGAGGAACGGGTTGAATCACAAGATCTGTTGGAAGAAGTAAGGTTGGGAGATGCACAAAACCCCAATCCAGTGCTTATTAATAAACAGCTTGAACCTGGTATGAAAGCTGAATTGGTAGCACTATTGAAAGCAAATAAGGAATGCTTTGCATGGAGTTACAAGGAACTACCTGGCTTGGACAGGGGATTGGTGGAGCATAGGTTACCTATCAAGCCACAATTCAAACCTGTGAAACAACCAACCAGGAAGATGAGTCCAGAAACTATTGCAGGTGTTAAAAAGGAAATGCAGAGGCTTCTAGATGCAGGCTTCATTAGAACAGCCAGGTATGTCGAATGGTTATCTAATATAGTTCCAGTCCCTAAAAAGAATGGAACTATCAGAATCTGTGTTGATTTTCGAAACCTAAATACTGCAACTCCTAAGGATGAATACCCAATGCCTAATGTCGATACACTTGTGGACAGTTCTGCTGGCCACAAGATATTGTCTGTTTTAGATGGGCACTCAGGGTACAATCAAATCTGCATAGCAGAAGAAGATGTGCATAAAACAGCATTCGCCTGCCCAGGTAACATTGGCATTTTCGAATGGGTTAAAATGCCATTTGGGCTAAAGAATGCTGGGGCTACATATCAGAGAGCAATGAACACTATTTTTCATGATTTAGTGGGAACTTTTCTGGAGTGTTACATAGATGATATCATTGTGAAGTCAAACTCTGATGAGGATCACCTACAACACTTAGAAAAGACATTTCAACAAATGAAACGCTATCAGCTGAAGTTAAATCCAGAAAAATGTGCTTTTGGAGTATCAGCTGGGAAGTTTTTAGGGTATCTAGTTCACAGCAAAGGAATACAGGTTGACAGAAACAAAGCTAAGGCCATCATTGAGGCTAAACCACCTTCTACTAAGAAGGAGTTGCAAAGGTTTCTTGGTCAATTAAATTTCCTTCGAAGATTTGTATCTAATACTGCAGGAAAAACTAAAATTTTCTCTTCTTTGTTGAAACTGAAGGAAGGGGAAGAATTCAAGTGGTCAGAGGAGCATGATGAAGCCTTCGAAGCCATCAAAAGATACTTAGCCAACCCTCCTGTATTGGCGCCTTCCATTGAAGGAAAGCCAGTAAAGTTGTACTTAGCTGCAACACAAGATTCAATAGGAGTTCTGTTGGCTCAAGACAATGAGGATGGCAACGAAAGAGCAGTTTATTATCTTAGTAGGTTTTTAAACTCTTGTGAATGCAAGTATGCTGCAGTAGAGAAACTATGTTTAGCTTTATTTTATGCTTCTAAGAAACTCAGGCATTATATGTTGCCTAGAATAACTTATGTTATTTTTCAAACTGATGTAATTAAGCACATGCTTTCTAAACCAGTGCTTAGTGGGAAGATTGGGAAATGGATAGTATCTTTAATTGAGTTTTGTCTTGAGTATGTGCCTCAAAAGTCGATAAAAGGCCAAGGCGGCCTGAATCAGAGAAGGATTTTGTGGGACCCCCCTTCGAAGGAGGGTAATAATTCTTTTTAAACCCACCTTCTCTAAGTCATCCGACTTCGCAGCTAACATACGAGTGGTCCATATCTTCCAATCCTTGTCCAATGTGGGCCAGCAAGGAAAGGATTTCCTTGGGAAGTTTTGCCAATCTTGGTTTAAACAAGCTCGAATTTCAGCATCTCCCAATCGAGGGTAATAAAGAGAAAGGGAAGCAGGAATTTCTCCTATAAATTGAGGACCCAAAATATAAGTACCTTCTTCGCTAGGGTTTGGAATGAAGATCCTAGCATCAAGATAGGGCTCTTCAGTCGGTCCTGGTGTTTGTCCTGACACGAACCGTCTCAAGGCCAAAGAGGGAGTGACATGTTCTCGAGTTGCTGGATTGCTGGAAGAGGCCATTGATTCAGTTTGGGTTTAGCGTTGTTAAAGAGGAAAAGGAGAGAGGGTTCTGTTCTTGAGAGTTTTGAGTTTGAGAGAGCTTGAACGCATTGAGTGTAAGGGGTGGTTTTGAATGAATTCCGCTTTTATACTCCTGCAAGTGGGCCAAGCCTGTAGTGGGCCTGTACCCTGGGGTCCGCTGGGTTTGGTTTTTTCTCTTTAGTAGAGTTATTATTGTTAGAATTTCTATTTTAACAATAAACCCAAGTCCAGCGTGGAAAGAAAGGGAAATTTCATTGAATAAACCTACTGGATTACAAGATTGAAATTTACGTATTTACAAAAAGGAAAAGAGCAAAACAAGGGAAATCCTAATTCCTATGAAAAGAAATACAAATTAGGCCTTCGAAGGGCCTGAGTGCTGAGAGGTTGCTTTTTTATTCTCGAGACAATGAGGAAAGGACCAAGTAACAAGACTATGGAACTTGTTCCATGCAAACTGGAGGAATTTCAGCTCCATTTTCCTCATGTCTTCTTTGGAGTCTGACTCCAATTTTTTCTCCAACAAGGGCCTAAAGCAAAGCACCAAAGCTTTGGCTTTCCTTCGAAGCCGAGCTTCCTTTGTTGGACGCTTCATTTGTTGTCTTTTGAAGCGCCTTCGAAGCTTTTTGTCAGCATGGCCTGGCACCATTTCGAAGGACTCAGCAGTGAAGTTATGGATTTGGTCATGCAGCTTCTCAATCCTTCCCTTGGCCAGATCATAATCTTGAAGGGTTTGATCAAAGCAATACACAGCGGTATTGGCTTCGATCCATGACTTGATCACTGGTAAGAAGTCCAGGAAGCAGTGGATTTGATAGGAAACCGTGGAGGGGATGGAACATAGCACCAATGTCTCACAAGCCCACTTAAAGTTAGTTAGTGGAACTTGTTTTTCTAGGATAGAAATATCCAGGAAAGAGAAGGCTGCCAGGAGTTGTAGAGCTTTACTCTTGTCGGCAGGGTAGATGGAATAACCATATTGCCATTGGAAATGAGGGGTATTGACGGCAAGGTTATTCACCTCATTGAACCAGTCAGGCTCTTCAGGAAGAGGAGCCAGCTTGTTGGTTTCCTCGAAGTCAGCTGGATAATGTGGAGTTTGCACCTCTGTGAGCCAGAGGGACTGTTGGGTTTGAGCCATGCGTTTGAAGTCGCAGTAAGGGGCAGGCCCCAGGTAATTTTCCTCTTGTTTCAGGAAAGGGGAAAATTTGAGAGAGGAGTAAATGGATTCGAGCATACCCATGTGAACAGTGTCGTTGCTGCTCAGGGGTAAGAATTGGCTTGCGAACAGAGTTCGAAAGTGATGAAATTTATGAGGTGTAGGATCAGGCTGATCGAACCTGACCAGAATGGTGCCAGTGTTGGTATTAGTAGAGTTTTCTTCCCATGAGCCCCAGTTGGACCCATCGAACGAGTTCGAACGGGTTAAAGAGGAGTCCCAACCTGTGGGAGATGGGTTGGGGGAGTGGAATGTTCGATCCGAAATGATTTTGCTTGCCAACATTCGAGGAGAGTTTGGAGGAGACATTTGAGGAAAAGGGGTTTGGCAATCAAGATTGTCTAAAATAAGATTGATTTCTGGAAGAGAGTCCATAAACGTAAGACTTCTTAACAGAAAAGACTCAAATTCGAAGGGGTTTATGAGGGGTAATGTAATTCGTTAAACCCTATCATTAACTGCCATTTATAGGGAAATTATTGTAGCTATCTTTGGGAAGCTCAATAGACGTGCATGGGAATGAGATCCTGTCATGCTTCATGCATCCGAAGTTGAAGGGATATGGGCAGAGAACGTGTGCCATTAACATTTATTTAGCATAAATAAAATGTTAATGCGGGGGGTGTGTTTACATCCTAAAAGTGCCGCCCAATGAAAAAATTCCACGTGGCCCCGAACGGTACGGCGGTTGCATAAAACCTGTCCCAGTCGAGTGCCAATTACAGAGGATTGCGGGAGTTAAAAGGGACACTGTTAATAGCAAACGGTGTCGTTTTAGAATGAACCGGTGTCGTTTTAGCAGTATTTAAACAATGGTTTTGGAGGTTATGGATCTAACCGTTAAATTGGACTTTACAATCATCGAACGGTGTCCTCACTGCCCTGTTTTATAATTGAGATTAGGTGCAATTGCAGGGAATCATTTTGGAAGGCAAACACGTTGCATTAATTCACGTTGCTTGAAAATAGGAATCACGATCCAGGAAGTGACCATGAACACCATGATCGAAGCAAGCAGGGGAAGAAGGAATTTTGGAAATATCAGGGTAACCGTTCGAAGACCCCCCTCAACCGTTTTATGTGGCCAACGTGGGTATCAATCGAAAACGTGGGGATCGAAGGCAAGTTCAGCGTCTATAAATAGAAGAAGCAATTAAAGAGAAAGGGACGACAAAAATCCATATCATCTGACAATTCATACAAAATGATTGCTCAGAGATCTATCTTAGATTAGTTTTAGTTTAGAATAGGGTCTTTTTTGTAAGTTGAAGGCTTATTTGCATGTAAGACTACTTTCGATTAAATTCAAGTTTTCTTATTTCTTTTAAGTTCTTTTCTTACCAAAGAATAGTTGTTTGCAAGTTCGCTTTTGATTAAATTCAGTGTGCTTGCATTTCTTTATTATTCTTGATAGAATCTTAAGAGTGTTTGTATACAAACTTACCTTTGATTAAATTCAGGTTCGTTTGTGTTCAATCATCTTTTCTGATTTCGAAGCGCGTCAATCTTTTATTTGGTTGATACCTTAAGGAAAAATCCTCTTAGTTGAGGTAATCGAACGGATAACACAATTGCCTGATTGAAATTAGTTGTTTCAAATCATTTTGAAAAGAGTAATTTCTTCTTTGAAGTTATTTCTTTTCTGGCACGCCCGCACACAATTATTTGTCGATTGATTTGAGTTAATTCAGCCCAAACACCTTCCCGATCATTTTTTTTGCTGATTTCTCGCGGGTACTCTTAAAATCACGTTTTGAACACATTGAGCGGCTCGGATCATCGAAATTCGATCCGAATACTATTTAACGGAGCCTTTAACGGAATCCGTTAGTAATTTGGACGGAATGGGGCATTTTGATTAACGGAATATAACGTTGGGAGTAAAATTGAAGTTTTTAAAAGATTGGGAGTCTAATTGAATTTGGGTGTATAGGTTGGGAGGTATTTTGAATTTTTCCCATTCGTATATCTATATTGACTGTTAGGTTGTTTGAATATTGGGATTGCTTGGAAGATGACATTTTCAATAAACAACTAATTTCACAAAAATATGAGATGATTTATATCATAATCACGACACTTATGATCTGCTTTTAAATTACAAATTCTTTGCAATTGTATTTGTTGGCGTGTGAAAACGATGATTGCCTGAGCAATTACATATCTATTAAACAATTAATTAATTGAGGTGCATATAAGTTGACACGGATATCCGATTATCAAAAAAATATCACTAACAATGAGGCATATTGCTTAAGGATTGTGATACTATCATCGCGGCTCACTATCAACTGAAAAGTGAAAGTACTGAATTAAGAATTTGCTCCTTAGCTTTCGAGTGTTATTAACTCTCGTGACTTTTAGTTCCGTACTTCAGTGGCTTTAATTGGGCCTCATACTAGTAGATGGTTAGATTGGTCCTTAGAGAATAATCAAGGTGCACTTAAATTGGCAACAAACACCATCCTTACCGAAGAAACTCATGTTAAAATTGTGTCTTTTATGTTATTAGCCTTGCATCGCATCAAAAATGATCTGGCTTTTCAGTAGTCAAATTGCAGAGAAGCCAGTACAGTTTAATCTTTTGGTCGTTATCTCGACAATTAATGGTTCAGATTGTTGAAAGTATATGCTTTTAACTATTCTGGACCATTAACAATAATTTTGAATTGCAGAGATTACGCGAATTGTACTCCACGGTTGAAAAGTGGTCCGCGGACAAACTGAATTCTATAAAAAAGAGCAATGTTAGTATCAAATTTTAAATACCATGTGATGTGTCATCATTGGATTGGTAGGATGTTCTTCACTACATAACAAATATGACACATTATACCAATATACAATATACAGTAGTGAAACATCAAATGGTACTAAAATATTGTATTCAAACATGGTTACCAAAGGATTATTGATAGAAAAAACCCAGGTCTACCCAGGCCCCAATGAAAGAACCCTGTGGTGTTAGATTTTTTTTGTCACACTTTATCCATTAGCGGGGTGTTTGAATTTATCGAATCCAGAATGGTGCTGTGTAAGTGGTGCACATGTTGTACATCATTCTAGCCGACCGTTCGACAATCAAACGGTTTAGATCTCATCTTAGTACCGTATAGCATTCAAGCCATTTATTGTTGATATGAATCCTTAAATTGCGTAACAGACAGCTCGGACGTTGAACAACGGACTTCGGGTTGTTGCTGACCATTCGACAATCAAACGGTCTAGATCTCATCTTAGTACCGTATAGCATCCAAGCCGTTTATTGTTGATATGAATCCTTAAATTGCCTAACAGACAGCTCGGACAGTGCACAACGGACTTCGGGTTGGTGCAATGTTGAGCACCTTCGAGCCATCGGATCGTCCATTCGACGGCGCAGATCTTATCTCAGCATTCAACGATCGAGAGCCGTTCATTGCCAAGATGAGATCCCAACTTTCGGATGCACAATTCGACGGCTCGGAGGTGCACAGTATCGTGTTGCGAACTGCACAAATATCGTCAGCCGCACAGCGCGCGACCGTGTTGGAATTACCAACACGTTTTAAGACTGTTCAAAACAGTGCGCTATTGGATCACGCAACTGCTCCGAAACCGACACCCCACCGCGCAAGTTATCACTGTTCCCCCTTCTCTCTCTCTCTCTCTCTCTCTCTCCATCGCAAAACCAGAAGCGCTTCGAGCTACTTCTCCTTTCTCGGCGATCGCCTAAAGGTAATAATCAGTGCTTCTTATCGTTTATCTGTTGACCATTTGAGAAGTTTAGGGTTTTGTTTTCATCGGAGTTGTTTGTGATGTTAGCTTCAAAACTAGGGTTTAGGAACAAGAAAAACGATGTTGCGGAGTCGTGCTTTGACAATTACCTAGGTTTATTATGTCGCCGAGGAGGAAGTGTAGGGAAAGAAGATTGAAACAGGATGCTTGTTTAATTTCTTTTTCTTTTTTTCCATAACAACTACTTTAACCAAAGTCATTATTTTTTACTCTTAACAAACCTATCAATTAATCTAGCTTAAAGTATCTACAAATAATTATTGCTCCAGTTGCGTTTAAGATTGTACATTATTATAGTTGCATTTAAGATTAAAAAAAGTCATACTACTTTGGATCCTTTTAATCATTGTAATCTTGTTCTATGATTAGTATTCCTATCTGTCGTCGACCAAAAAAAAAAAAAGATGGATAAGTATTAGGTCAAATTTGGACTAACTTTTTATTATGTCGTGCTTTGACAATTACCTAGGTTTATTATGTCGCCGAGGAGGAAGTGTAGGGAAAGAAGATTGAAGAAAAGTCAAGTTTTTCCTTTTCTTTTCTTAATCTATTTTGTATGTATATACGATGGCACGGTGTTGTATGAATGGGTATTAGTAAGAGTTCGAGAGGGTGTTTTAGTAGTATGCTTTGAGCTTAGAGTGCGTTTCCGCTAAATTAAATAGGCTACACAATAATGGGAATAGTCAAGTTGTTTTGCTAAATGGTACTTCCTCCATTCCTAGGCGTGCAAACCTAGGCCTTACAACAGATGCATGTTTTTCATCAAAAAAATCTATTTTTTTTTCTCAATCTAATAGAACTCATTTGTTTTAACAAAACAAATGCATCTTTCTAAAGGCGTAGATTTGCGGGCCCGACACTTATTTAGGGACAGAGGGAGTAGTATTTTAGTTGATGTATACAAAGAGAATGACTTGCCTAGAAATCCGTGAAAACATGGGTTTCAATCCATTTAATTAGCAGACACGCACCCTTTCAACGACTAACTTGCTGATTGCTAAACAATTTACTCTCTGGTTAGGACGTAGGGAAAGGAAGAGAAAGTGATTAGGAAGAAAATGAAGAGAATTTGATAGAAAAGTTGAATTGGAATTTGAAAGGTTTCCTTCTCTGTTTTAAGTACCAAACAAGAGGTAAAATTTTTAAAATTTTCTCTTCTCTTCCACTTTTTTTCACAAGTTCCAAATGTAGCCTTAGGTAGTGGTAGACCTAGGAATTTGACATGGTAGAGGCACCAATTTTTTTTGTAACCGTAATATATGAGTTACAGTTAAGCACATTCATACTAAAATAATTTTAGCATTCATGATAAAGTAGCAATTTTAAAGTATATATGTATTTTAATAACCAGCTACTTGGGCAAACTTACGCACCTCGATTATATGCGTTAAAACAAAGTTATCACATGTTCATCATCTATTTTCCTATTATTAACTCAATGAGTATAAGTTTCGGGAATTAAAAGTATACATATGCAATGTGCGAGTTCATATTTCGCACACACAAATGATCGGAGACATTGAGGGAGTGGAGGAAATCTTGGTTTGGAAAGTTGGAGCATACAAACTATTTTCCCAAACCTTGGTTAAGAAAGTTTAAGTGTACTGCTAAGATTTTGAAAAAAAAAAAAAAAAGAAGAGAAAAACTAATGCAAAATAGGGACTCGAACACAGAAAAAACACAAATGGGAACGGGGGGAATCGAACTCACAAGCTCATGTTCCCAAGACTAGTTCTTTACCACTGCACCAAACAATGATAACTTGCATATATTTGACATATATAATATATATACCCAAAAGGGCGTAGGGGCACATGAACCCACGTGCCCCAAGGTGGGTCCACCCCTGGCCTCAGGGTATGTTTGGTTCGTAGGTGGGAAAAATGGAAGAGGAAGGAAATAGTAATTAAGAAGGAAATTGTGTGGAAAATATAAGAAAAGTTCTAGTGTGCTTAGAAGTCTATTTTGTTATATTCCTCTCTCTTTGTCCACATCCAAACAGTAGAGAAAGAATTTTCTTGAGTTTTCCCTTCTTTTTCCCTCGCTTTCCTTGTGTACCAAACAGGCTGTTTGTCATTATGAGAAGCGTATTTGTTGCAGTTCTGATACTGAGGGGCTTTGTTTTTTTGAATTTTCCTTTGTGGGTATGGTTGGAGTCCTGTAATCTTTAGTAGGAATGACAATTTGATTTGTAGGGGAATCAAATAGTACCTAAATAATCTAATACCTGAGTTAATTCAATGTTTGAATTTCCTGGTAAATCATATCCAGGAAATGCTAAGTCCTTAATGCCTGGTACTGTGGCCTTGTTGGTTGTAATTTGATGCTGTCCTAGTAAACAGTGCTATCAGTTCGCATTCCTTTAAACAAAATTCTGTCTGATTATGCAGATAGGCATTTTTTTTCCTGGTATCCAGATAGATTTTCTTATTCTTGACTTGACGGTGCTTTTCTTGTTGGTTAAAAATTAATTATCTGCTCCCATTTCTAAGGTTGAACCTCATCACTATATTGTCCTCCTAGTGCTGCCAGCTTGTTAGTGGTCCCTAATATGGAAATGGAGTTTTGGCTTCTTTTTGGTTCTCTTGTCAGCTGTCATCCCCTAATTTTTTTGCATTTTTTGGCTTCATTTGACAGGTCTCATCTTTCGTGGTAGTTCTTGAAATCGATATGCTCTCTTCTCTCTTTTCGACTATATAGTTCTGGGTTTGGTGTACGTTTCATTTGAAAATTGGTATGACATCGTACACAAAGTGGCATTTCTTCTTTGACTGAAAATGGCCATTGCTCGTTCTTTGTTACTGTCCAATGATTTTCACAGTGGCAATGGACATAATAATCCGCATAAGGTAGTTATTTGCATGTCAAATTATATCATTTCTCCTTGTAAATTGGGATTGCCAGTGCTGCTGCTTTATCTTTTTATGTATTTACTCTTGGTCTAATTGGTATTACAGGGCTTGATAGGCAAGGGCGGCTTACATTTGTTCAGCATCACTCTTTCCTCACATGTTTTGGTATTAAGGAAACTTGGCAGTGTATGTGATTTCTATAAATGTGTCATTTAAATTACGTATTCACTATTCTGTACTTGGTGGAAGACATCTTGGCCATGGACTTTTGTTTGTATGGCTTTCCAGATAGTTTCTGCGCTCTATGATGTATAATTATTGTATCTGAGCTTCTGTTTTGTTACATTATGAAGCTAGTGGATTTAGTATTATGTGGGCTATGCATTGGGAGGTGGATGTGTGGTAAGACTAGACAAGACATGATTAGAAATGAAACGGGTCGTGAGATTGTAGGTGTAGCACCCATAGAAGAGAAGTTGAGGGAAAATAGGCTAAGGTGGTTTGGGCATGTCTACCGTAGACCAGGAGATGCAGTAGTGATGTAGAACAAATCTCTACAGATTTTATGGAAAGATTTGATAGGATCAAATCAAGGAAGAAATAAGATCAAATCAAGAAAGAAGTATTGATCAAGACATTCAAGTTATGGGAACTTTTAATTCTAGAGTTTTATTTTTAATTTATGCCACTTGTTTTGGCAACTTTTTGTTAGGGAATAATAATAGTTGGAGATCTTATTTAGTACTCCCTATTTAGCACGATTCTAGTTTCCTATTTAGCTAGGCCTACTACTAGTATAAATAAAGGTGCAACCCTCCATGTTATTCATTCAATCATTCAATAAAATTCAGAGTTCCCTCTATTGTGTGTTTATCTCTTTCTTGTGGACTCAAGAAGCCCGTCTATTAGGACGATATCTAACCCCATTCGTCTACTAGAACGATATCTAGTCTCTCTTCTGCTACAACGCTGCGTCAAGTGGTATCAGAGCGAGGACCACCCTTGTCTCAATGTCTGCCGACGAAGTGAATGGAGCGAACCCTAACAAAGGTGATCACAGTATCGATGCCTTGTGGGGTGCGTTCGAGAAGCAACAACAACAATCCGAGATGCAACAACAACAGTTGACGGAGATTCATAACTTGTTGGCTGGAATGAATCTCAACCAGCCACCAATAGGTAACCCTGCTAATCCTCGTGTCCAGCAAGCACGTGAGCCAAGGGTGCGCAACAATTTTGTCCGCTTAGGGAATCATCCTAGGCGCATCGCAAACTTCCCAGCTTATGATGGAGAGTCAAGTGATGACAACATCGGGAGGATTGCTATGCATGAGAATCCCAGAGAAGCTTTCCAGAATAATAACTACCGTATGAAGATGGATCTGCCGTCTTTCAACGGGCAGTTAAACATTGAAGATTTTCTGGATTAGCTGCATGAAGTTGAGAGGTTCTTCGATTACATGGATATCGAAGAGGAAAGGAAGGTCAAGCTGGTCGCTTACAAGTTGAAAGGCGGTGCTTCTGCTTGGTGGGAGCAGTTGCAACTCTCACGACTACGGCAAAACAAAGACAAGATTCGATCATGGCACCGAATGAAGCAGTTGATGAGAGCACGTTTTCTTCCTCCAGATTATGATCAAGTTCTATCCCATCAGTACCAAAGGTGTCAGCAGGGTACCAGACTAGTTCATGAGTATGTTGAAGAGTTCCAGCGACTCTCTTCCCGTAATGATCTACCAGAAACGGAAAGGCAATTGGTGACACGACTTGTGGACGGGTTGCGTACTAACATACAAGATATTGTTACTATGCAACCAGTTCATACCTTGCAGGATGCCATCCAATTGGCAACGAGGGCTGAGTCGCAGTTGAGCCGTAGAGGAGGTGTTCGAAGCCAAGCCCCTTCTCGAACATTCAACTCTCAAACGCAAAATCCGATCGAGCAGGTCAAAGGAAAGGTAGTCGCTGACGTAACTTCTAATCAGAGTCAAACAAAGCCCCCATGGAGAAATCAGACGAATACAAGGCAAGCTGTAGGCAGACCTGCTGGACAGAATAACCCTTATGCGCCTCCTCGAGGTGATAAGTGTTATCGTTGTGGAGAGGCAGGTCACCACTCAAATAGCTGTCCGCAGAGGCAACGCGTCAACCTAGCAGAACATGGAGATGAAGAAGACTATCAACAAGAGGATGAGGTCAAAGAAGAAGATCCAACAGAGTGGACCCACGAGGATGAGGGTGTATCGCTGGTGGTGCAACGTTTGATGTACACACCGCGAAAGGAAGACGTGCAGAGACACAACATCTTCAAGACTCGTTGTACAGTCAATCAGCGAGTTTGTGATTTGATTATTGATGGAGGTAGCAGCGAGAACATCGTGTCAAGGACTATGGTTGACAAATTGGGGCTCCAGAGGCAGAAACAGCCTTCACCGTACAGTATTGGCTGGATCAGGGATGTTGGCGAAACCAAAGTGACAGAACAATGCATTGTCCCTTTCTCGATTGGGAAAGACTATAAAGATGAGGTTGTGTGCGACGTGGTGGACATGGATGCTTGTCACATGTTGCTAGGAAGGCCATGGCAGTATGACTTGAACACTACGCATAAGGGAAAAGACAATACGTACACCTTTTACAAGAACAAAATGAAGGTTGTCTTGGCTCCTATGCGTCGTGAAGGTCAAGTGACAGCTTCTCCAGCTAAAGCAGACTCTTTTCTCATTGTACCAGACATCATGAAAGAAGCCAAAGAAACCCAACTGGTTTATGCATTAGTGGTCAAATGTGAAGCAAAAGAAGAGACTGTCGTACCAAATCAGGTCAAGCCATTGATTGCTGAATTTGAAGGACTTGTTCCCGACGAGCTACCAGCAGAATTACCTCCTATGAGGAATATTCAGCATGAAATTGGTTTCGTTCCTGGAGCAAGCTTGCCAAACTTGCCACACTACCGTATGAGTCCAAAGGAGTTTCAGATCTTACAAGAGCAAGTCAATGAGTTGCTGCAGAAGGGTTTGGTCCGAGAAAGCATGAGTCCGTGCGCCGTGCCAGCCTTACTAACCCCAAAGAAAGATGGGAGTTGGCGCATGTGTGTCGATAGCAGGGCCATCAACAAAATCACTGTGAAGTACAGGTTTCCAATACCAAGGCTGGATGATATGCTTGACAGATTGGGAGGCTCGAGGGTGTTCTCAAAGATAGATTTGAAGAGTGGCTACCACCAGATTCGTATTCGTCCCGGTGATGAGTGGAAAACAGCATTCAAGACGAGAGAAGGGTTGTATGAGTGGCTTGTTATGCCATTCGGATTGTGCAATGCACCCAGCACATTCATGCGGTTGATGAATCAGGTATTCCAGCCCCTTGGAAAATTTGTAGTCGTTTATTTCGATGATATCCTGATTTATAGTCGAAGTGAAGAGGAACATATGAAACATATGGGAATTTTTAACGTGTTGCGTGAGAACAGTCTTTATGTTAATTTGAAGAAGTGCAGCTTCTTAACAGATAGTCTAATTTTCTTGGGCTATGTGGTAAGTGCCCAAGGAATCAAAGTCGATGAATCTAAGGTTCAAGCAATTCGCGAGTGGCCAACCCCAAAATCCATTACAGACGTGCGAAGTTTCCATGGCTTAGCAACCTTTTACAGGCGCTTTGTTCGGAGCTTTAGTACTATTGCTGCTCCACTTACGGATTGCTTGAAGCAAAAGCAATTTGTGTGGACTGATGTTGCATAGCAGAGCTTTGCAGTGCTCAAAGAGAGGTTAACCACAGCCCCAGTCCTTGCGATTCCAAATTTTGACAAATTATTCGAGGTTGATTGTGATGCTTCTGGTGTAGGCATCGGAGCTGTTCTTTCTCAAGAAGGTAGGCCAATAGCCTTCTTTAGTGAGAAACTCAGTGATGCCCGACAGAAGTGGACTACATATGAGCAAGAGCTGTATGCTGTGGTGCGGAGCTTATACCATTGGGAGGCGTATCTCATTCAACGGGAGTTTGTTCTGAATAGTGATCATCAAGCCCTCAAGTATCTCCAAAACTCTACCAAGCCAAACCGCATGCATGCTAGGTGGATTGCGTATATACAAAGGTTCACTTTCTCTCTTAAACACAAGTCAGGCCAGTTGAACAAGGTGGCTGATGCATTGAGTAGGCGAGCTTCACTACTCATAATTGTCAAGAATGAGGTCTCTGGTTTTGAGTATCTCAAGGAACTCTATGCTGAAGATGAAGACTTCAAGGAAGAATGGGCAAAGCGTAATTCAAGTTTTCTAGACTCTAGCAAATTTCAGTTGTTGGAAGGGTTTATGTTCTTCGAGGATCGGCTTTGTATTCCTCGAGGATCTTTGCGAGAGCACATTATCAGGGAGACTCATGGTGGAGGCCTAGGTGGACACTTGGGGCGAGACAAGAGCATATCGCTGGTTGAGGCTCGATACTATTGGCCACAACTAAAGCGAGATGTTGAGAAGTATGTGAAGCGTTGTTACACATGTCAGACGGCAAAAGGACAAGCGCAGAATACTGGACTATATATGCCTCTTCCCATTCCTGACGCACCTTGGGAAGACCTTTCTATGGATTTTGTTCTTGGACTTCCAAGGACACAGCGAGGTACGGACTCCATCTTTGTTGTCGTTGATCGATTTTCGAAGATGGCACATTTCATTCCTTGTAGGAAGACGTCTGATGCCAATCACATAGCTCAATTGTTCTTTCGAGAGGTGGTTCGTCTTCATGGTTTGCCAAAGACTATCGTTTCAGATCGTGACAGCAAATTCCTTAGTCATTTTTGGCGAACTTTATGGAAGCGACTTGATACTTCTTTGAAGTATAGTACTACTTCTCACCCCCAAACTGATGGTCAAACAGAGGTGGTCAATCGCACATTGGGGAATATTTTACGAAGTTTGTGTCAAGACAGTCCAAGGCAGTGGGATTTCGTTATCTCTCAGGCAGAATTTGCATTCAATAATGTGCCGAATAGGTCCACTGGCAAATCACCATTTGAAATTGTCTATGTGCGTCCCCCATTGCACACATTGGATTTGGTGCCCCTTCCTAAGCTTCCTGGAATGAGCGTTATTGCTGGTCACATGGCAGAAAAGGTGGCAAATATCCATGCAGAGGTCAAGCAGAAATTGGAGAAGTCTACTACAAAATACAAAGCTGCTGCAGACAAACATAGGCGTGTGAAGGTTTTTGAAGTGGGCGACTTAGTGATGGTACATTTGCGCAAAGAGAGGTTTCCGGTGGGTACTTACAACAAGCTTAAGCACAAAAAGATTGGTCCCGTTCGAATTTTGCAGAAGATCAATGATAATGCTTATGTGATGGATCTTCCGGAGGATCTAGCTATTTCCAAGACTTTCAACATCCAGGATCTGTTCGAGTATCATTCCATTCCAGATGTGGCCATACCTATTGTTAACTCGAGGACGAGTTCTTTCAAAGAAGGGGAGACTGATGTAGAACAAATCTCTACAGATTTTATGGAAAGATTTGATAGGATCAAATCAAGGAAGAAATAAGATCAAATCAAGAAAGAAGTATTGATCAAGACATTCAAGTTATGGGAACTTTTAATTCTAGAGTTTTATTTTTAATTTATGCCACTTGTTTTGGCAACTTTTTTGTTAGGGAATAATAATAGTAGGAGATCTTATTTAGTACTCCCTATTTAGCACGATTCTAGTTTCCTATAAACAAGGGTGCACGATTCTAGTTTCCTATTTAGCTAGGCCTACTACTAGTATAAATAAAGGTGCAACCCTCCTTGTTATTCATTCAATCATTCAATAAAATTTAGAGTTCCCTCAATTGTGTGTTTATCTCTTTCTTGTGGACTCAAGAAGCCCGTCTATTAGAACGATATCTTACCCCATTCGTCTACTAGAACGATATCTAGTCTCTCTTCTGCTACAACGCTGCGTCAAGAAAGAAGTTGAGGTAAGACTAGACGAGACAGGATTAGAAATGAAACGGGTCGTGAGATTGTAGGTGTAGCACCCATAGAAGAGAAGTTGAGGGAAAATAGGCTAAGGTGGTTTGGGCATGTCTACCGTAGACCAGGAGATGCAGTAGTTAAGAGAGCAGATATGATAGCTTTGGGTAGCAATGCTACAGGGAGGGGTAGACCTAAATTGATATTAGATGTTGTGGTGCACAACGATATGAGTATAGTAGGTTTGTGTGAACAAGTGGCCCTTGACAAAGCTCAGTGGAGGAAAATGATTCATGTAACCGACCCCAAGTGATTGGGACATAAGGCTCGGTTTGATTTGGTTTTGGGCTATGCATTGGAATAATCCAAATTTGGATGGAACAAGTTTTACAGAATTTCTTTGTTTTGTTTCTAAATATCTAGCATTGATCTTAACTTCAATCTTGGAGCACCTTTGGCATTCTTAAGAGTTGGTTTGGTCGTCTTCTTTAAACTATTATGTTACCAGTTCTGTTGTCTCTCTGGAACGTAGTAGTGAATGTTTTATATCAATGGCTTGTCACCAAAAGTCTAAATTGGAAGTTCTCTTTTTAGTCGGTTAAAACTGTAGTTTAGCTTTGTTGGAATTTGTCCCACATCAGTTAAATATCACCCCACATCGGTTAAATATCACCTCGAAAAATAAAACCAGTATATGTGAGTTGGATGCTTTAACAAGCTTGTTAATACTTTTGCTGGAAGTATTTTAGGAACAAAACTATAGTCCTTGGACCATAAAGAAATATCTCCACAAGCAGTTATTATTCAATTTATTGATCTTATGTTCGTCTCTTATGAAAATCTGCTCCTTGCACATGCTCATTTGTGCACTTTCATGTGTTTATTTGTGGACATTGTCATGCTTTTAATTTTCCTACACATTATAGTTGAGGCATGCAAATTTTGGTTTCTTTTATTGCAGCGACCGGATGCCTGGAGTCACTGCGAGTTTAATGGTGTTTGCAGACCAAAAAGCTCTCAATCTTCCAGATGTAATGTTTTTCAGTGCCAAGCATTTCTATTACCAAGCGGTGGAAATGGAATTCCTGTTCTCAAAACTGCTGCTACTGCACTGACCAAGTATAATTGTGCTGTTATTTTTGTTTTAAATTTTGATTCAGCGGTCTGTTTTTTTTTTTTCAGATATATGTTGGTTAATCCTCAAACCACTAGATTGTACTTGTCTTGTGCATGAATAAACTTACGTGAGGTTATTTTATCAGTGACTGATTTGGCACCACTAGCTTAGTAGAACATATGTTTTTAAGGGGGAGGAGATATTGAAACTTCACACCCAGCTCGCTAGCCTGAGGTCCAGCGACAATCCGTTGATGCTGTTTATAAAGTTACTATAAACACCTTGCTTCTGTCCAAACATAATATTCACATATGAGTGAGATGTGTCTTCCTTCTGTCCCCGATCTTCTTGAAAAAAATTTCATATTATGGCGTTTGCATTTGACTAGGAACTCGTTAAATAATCGATGATGCTGATTGACGTAGGATTGATTTATTATGACTTTCATTTTTTTGGTGCGGTTCACTCATTATCTGACATTGTTTCTAGAGGAGCAAATAGAATTATCAATGATGGCTGAATTCCCTTTCACTGCATATATATAAAGACAAACAAACATAATTGTTGATGGACTCCATAAGGAATGCCATACAGATACGTATCTCTTGCTTCTATCAGTACATTAAAATAGTTTCGTTTATGGATGCTTATAGACGGCCTTTTCTCTTTTCGAACTTTTTATTTTCTCTCTCCATGATTGTTTTTATGATCCCTCTGCTATATTATCCGTATGCAGGTCATATAACTCTCTAAATATAAGCCCCATTTTTCTTCAGTTGGTTCCAGCAGTTGGTATCATTGCCTTTGCTGCATGGGGTCTTGGGCCGCTTATGCATCTTAGCAGGGTTCATTTACTTAATGTACAGTTGCTTTTGTGCATCCGTTTTCCCATGATATTGATTTTACTCTAGTTCCTCTCAGCATTTGTTGCATCCCTTTATTTTCTGCAGAAGAGTGACAATAGTTGGAAAACGAGTCGTACACACCTTGTGCTGACCTCATACCTTCAACCTCTGCTGCTATGGGCTGGAGCAACACTTATATGCAGGTTTCAGTAACATTGTTATTTCTTTCTTGCAAGAAATTAATGTTCTATTATGGCAATTATGACTTTTTCCTGTGGTACTAACTACCATAGTATCTCCTTCAGGGCATTGGATCCTATAATTTTACCTACACAAGCAACCCAAGCTGCCAAGCAACGAATTCTTGATGTTGTTCGATCACTATCTACAGTGCTGGCTTTTGCATATTGTTTATCAAGGTAGGGTAGTTGTATCACAACAGTGTCTTTCTGGACTTATTCATGGATTGGTAAATGCATCTTGTCTTAATTTTTTTTGATAGCATTAGAAAATTGGTCAACCTCCTTTGCTTGTAGGTTTTTGAACTAACAATAAAATCTTTTGAATTGTTTGATTTTTTTTTTTTCCTTTTAGCCACCCCCCCACCCCCAACTTCTCTGTTCAGTTTTATTGAATCCTTGAATGTGTGTAAATTGCATAGAAGCTTAGCTTGTTGGATTTGTCTTCGCTTAATGTGTTTGGTCCACTGTTGGATATGCGTCATGTTGTTTACATACATTCACGTTTTGTGTTGGCAGCTTGATCCAGCATGCTCAGCCACATGTACAGAAAGTCTTTGTGGAGACAAATGACTCTAACAATGCAAGAAATGTATGTTTCTGTTAGTTGAATTTTCTAGTTGCTTATAATATTTTGTTGTTATAAGATGCAAAAAGGTATGAAGGCAGCGTTTACAAGAGAAACCAACATTGATTGCTAAACACTTCAGGATCTTCGTGGAGTAATTAAACAAAATGATCCTATATCGGAGAGAGAAATGGGGGCCAGATACTGTTGTAGAGTTAATGGAAACCGTGCTTACTAACACATGTGATCCCTGACTTCATTGAACTAACCGCACGTGGTGAACCTTTTCGTCTTGTGTGGAAGAAAATAGTTATTTTGTTTTTTGTTTTTTTTGGGTAGATAATGGGTCTATAGTTGATGAATTGGCTGCTTTAGCCAATAGCATCTGTTCATACGTCTTCCATGATATGGTTTTCCATTTGAAGGAGCAGACTCTATAGCAACCTATTGTTAATGTGCAGTACCTTTTGGCCTTAACATTGTCCTTCTGTGAAAGAGGGATAAATGAAAAGAAAGAAAATCCAGTGACCTTTTTCTTTACGTTTTCCTGTTATGCATTATGCACCGTGGTGTTTCAAACATATTGCCTCTAGTTAAAGTGGAATTACAGGCTTTAGGTGAATGAGAAGATTACCTTGTTTACTTTGTAAAGATATTTATTTTCTATACTTATATGAGCAAAGGGTATATCGAGGTGATTAGAGACATGTATGAAGGTGCCGTCACTACCATTAGATCTCCAGTAGGGGAAACAAGTGAATTTCCAATCACCGTAGGATTGCATCAAGGCTAGCCCTGAGCCCGTACCTCTTTGCCTTAGTTATGAATTGACTAGACAATTTCAAGAGAATATTCCATGATGTATGATGTTTATAGATGACATTGTCCTTGTAGATGAAACCGCTAGAGGTGTTAATACGAAACTGGAAATTTGGAGGGAACTGGAAGCATTAGAGTCAAAGGGTTTTCGGATAAGTAGGAGTAAAATTGAGTATATGGTGTGCAAGTTTAGTGGTACCAGTAGTGCGCATGAAGAAAGAATGATGATCCAAGACCAGGAGATACCAAAGAGTGATCATTTTAGGTATTTAGGCTCAATTATTAGTGGGGATGGAGAGATTGCTGATGATGTGACCCATAGGATCCAAGTGGGGTGGCTTAAGTGGAGAAGCGCTACTGGTGTACTATGTGACCAAAGGATACCCACAAAATTGAAATGAAAATTCTATGGAGCTGCCATAAGACTAGCGATGCTTTATGGGATAGAATGTTGGCCTATTAAGAAACAACATGTGAGCAAGATGAGTGTAGCGGAAATGAGAATGTTGAGGTGGATGTGTGGTAAGACTAGACGAGACAAGATTAGAAATGAAACAGTTCGTGAGATGGTAGATGTAGCACCTATAGAGGAGAAGTTGAGGGAAAATAGGCTAAGATGGTTTGGGTACGTCTACGTAGACTAGAAGATGCAGTAGTTAAGAGAGCGGATATGATAGCTCTAGGTAGCAATGTCATCGGGAGGGGTGGACCTAAATTGACATTAGATGTTGTAGTGCGCAAAGATATGAGTATAATGGGTGTGTCTGAACGAGTGGCCCGTAACAGAGCTCAATGGAGGAAACAGATTCATGTAGCCGACCCCAACTGATTGGGACGCAAGACTCGGTTTGGTTTGATTTGGTTATATGAGATAGGTCTAAGTCAAACTATGGAATACTGATGATGTCAGCTTACCTTCTATGTTGCGCGGACTCGCCCAAACCTGTGGAGTACCCGTGTCGACACAATCCGACACGGGTGCGGGTGCGGGATGTGAATCGGGTACGGCACCTTCAATCTGGATACGACTGGGATGCTTAGATGCAGGAATCATCCATTTCAGACTTCGATCGCCCGATTCGTCTTCAACCATCAGAGCTCCGGCGATGGAGGGCATGACTGCCGGCGAGGAGGAAGAAGAAGAAGAAGAAGAAGAAGAGGGATCGATGTGTGAAAGCTGCAGATCGTCGGAGGAGCAGCACATCGTCGTCGTCGAACCTCGTGCTGCGTAGAGGAGGAGAGAGAGAGAGAGATGTGGTCTTGAATCTGATCTTTGACCGACATGTATTATGTATATATACTATGTTTATATATATAAACTACACTAAGACCCTTATTGTTTATTAACATAACAGTTACCCCCTCAAATTATTAACGAAGCAATTATATAAAAAACATAAAAATATTTATAATTTTAATAATTAGTTTTGTGTATAGAAAATAATATTTTTATGAGATAATTTTCATATATTTATATAAATAATATAAATATTTTTATTTATATATAATTATTCAGCGAATCTCCGCACCCGTGTCCAAATTCGGATACATATCCCCAAATCCTCTATTTTCAGCTTTGACGTGTCCGACCCTTGGATATGTACCCGCACCCAATTCCCGTACCCGAGTCCGAGCAACATAGCTTACCTTTCTATTTGTTTGATGAGATCAACATGCAAGGTCATTCTTGTCAATTTCTTGTCAGTTTGTTTCTTATGCTTCCTGGGGGGTCTTCCTTGGGGTTTGTAGAGCTCTATCTCTTGGGCTAAAGTTCTTATTAGGTGCAATAAAATTCTGAATCTATTTGAGGATATCGCTTAGTGATGCCTTCCAGAGTGCAGAGAACTTTACAGATTACATTGGTTGATTGACATTATGAGGAATGCTTACCACATAACTTACTCCTTTAAATTTGATTTATCGTTTTAGTTTTTAGCTTTTTGAATTGCTCTTTTACCTTTTTGGTTTGGGAGCCTTGAACAGGTTATTAAACACTTCCACTCTTCAACTACAATTTCTGACTTTTGCAGATGGTCCAGTTTGCTGGGAAAGCTATATCTACTGCAGTATGGGTTGGTGGATTTTCATTATTTATGGAATTGCTTGGCATCTCTACCCAGAAGTTGCTTACTGCTGGGGGGCTTGGCACAGTTTTGCTAACTCTTGCCGGTGGTGAGGTGCTTTTTTATTTCCATATCTATTGGATCCCCCATCTCAATTTTCAGAGTTATATGCATTCTTCATTATTTTTGTACATGTTTACATCAAGCAGTGAGTCTCTGGACCATAAATTGCTTTTCACTTTTTCAGTGCTCTGTGAAGAAAGTGATACATTTTCCTATTTTGCTCATTCAGATATTTACAAATTTCCTTTCAAGTGTAATAATCCATACGACTCGATCCTTTAAAGCAACTGACTGGATTCAAACAACAATTCAAGGCTATGAAGTTTCTGGTACTGTGGAGGTATGCAATTTCTGTCCTCCACTTACAATTCAAAGAAGGGAGTACTGAGAAAAAAAACTAGGAAATTATGATCTGCAAATACATGCAAATGATGCTTGTCATTACTTATGTTGCCGTTCTTCGCTTATATTTTGTTTTTGTAAAATGTTAGTCAGGTGGGAATTGTGGACTTTGCCTGGTTCAAGTTGTGTTTTCTCATTCTTATTTGACGTTGTTTCAGCATGTGGGATGGTGGACGCCAACCATCATAAGAGGCGATGATCGTGAAGCAATACATATTCCAAACAAACATTTTACGACGAATGTTGTGAGGAATCTTAGTCAGAGGACTCACTGGCGCATCAAAACATACCTTGCCATCAGTCACCTGGATGTCCATAAGATCCATGTGAGGATAACGTTGATTCAGTTTTTTGTCATTATTGATGTGTGCGATTGCTTGAATGCTTTTGGTTCTTGAATGTAAAGTATCTGTCATCAATACTGTTGGCAGAATATTGTAGCTGATATGCGAAAGGTTTTAGCAAAAAACCCTCAAGTTGAGCACCAAAACCAGCAAAAGTACCCCAGAAGAGTATTTATGGAAACTGTCAACCCAGAGAATCCAGCTCTTATGGTGAATCTTCATTTTCCCCCGTCATTTATTTATGGGTACCGATTGTTCATCTTTAATAGCAAGCTGGCTTGCACAGAAAGTTTTCTGATGTCTTGGTTTACTTCAGTTAATATGGAATCCTTTCGAATTGGCTTGCACAGAAAGTTTTCTGATGTCTTGGTTTACTTCAGTTAATATGGAATCCTTTCGAATCCTATTCTTTGTGTAGAATCAGTTAGTGACTCCTTGCCACTTAGACAACTTAGTTGACAACATATTCCGATAGTAGGCAAACACGAATGTGCCCTAAAAGAGATGTAAAACCGCACATCTCCTTTAACATGGTAGTTGGTACTACATTATTTGCGTTGTTTTAGGAAACTGGAGACAAACGACTGATGCATAATTTAGCATATTGCATACAAATTTTGTTGTTATTTGTACTCTTCTGCAGGTTGGTAGAACTCTCTTCTAGGCAGCTAAAAAGGCCAAGAGTTTCCTTCAGGAATCAAGTTTGCCATCGTTCATTCGTTTGGTTTAATTCATTTTCTTGCTATCATCTAGATTGCGTCTTAAAATAATCTGTCATTCATGTTATTGCCAAATTAAATGCATGATTTCTTTTTTGATCACTATCCTTCATATACATGGACTTCTGCTTTTGGATAAGATGTTTCCATGTTTACTTTTGCCTGTTCTGTGTTTCAGATATTGGTTTCCTGCTTTGTGAAAACCTCACATTTTGAAGAGTACCTGGGCGTCCAGGTAAGTGTGTTTATTGCACTTTGATTTTTGTGATTGTGAATAGATGTGCAGCTGAACACTGAAAAGTGTCCTGAAGTTATTACATTCATTAACTTTTTCGTACCTAATTATGGAAAGAAAATGCAATATTTACTTTTAGAAAATGGGGCGGCCTGCTTGTGCACATACAGATCTCAGACTAAGAGGAGCTCAGATAAGAACCCAAGGGCATATAGCCCCCCCAGGATAAGAGCACACGAATCAGGAAGCAAAATTCTCAAGTTTTATCTGACCATAAGAACCTCCTTATCCAACAGATCAACAGACACTAATCATGGAACCAGATATCTCCTTGAGTTGTAAGGAGTCAACAGAAAACCAGAACTATAGCATACTAACTCCATGGACAAAGAACAGCATTAACCGAGACAAAGTTGAATCAGGCAACAAACACACCGTTTAGAATAGGCTCCAAACACACACCACTGTCGTTTTGAATCTTGTGTAGCTGGGTTCCCCTTTTTTGCGGTCAACCTTTATTATGTGAACGAAAGACCTGCTAATATTGGAATGCAAGGGAAGAGGCTTTGATCCTAGGTTTTTCAGTTTGAAAATTTGGGTTGATGTGCAAAACACAACTAGATCACCAAATTTTAGATGATTCTACGTCACATGGGGGAAGAAAGGAGGAAATTATCTTAAAAATCCTTGTAAACTGAGAGTATAAATCTGTTTCATTACAGTTTATTAGTATGCTTGTGCGTAAAATTGTGTTATTTTGTTTCATTACTTATGCCCCTGTTTGTCTATCCTTTTCTGGCAGTGTGTCATTCAATTAGATCTACAATAATTTACATTCATGACAAAAAAACAATCGAAGATCTCAATAGTCCTCAAAGACAGTTTTTTGGTATTTAAAAAAAAATTAAGTCCGTCCAGAATAGACAAATGGACAAACAAAATTGGGGGTATGTTTTGCATAAATTTGGTTGTTTAGCCCACTTGACACTAATTCATGTCTAATGATGCAGGAAGCAATATTGTTAGATTGTCTCACAGTCATCAGTCACCATCGGGCCCGGTTTGCCACGCCTATGCGCTACGTTCAGAAAATATACGAGGCCAATGTTGACGATCTACCTTTTGCTGATACCATGTACACAGGTTCTAGAGCACGTGTTAACCGTCCGTTGCTTTTGATGGAGCCATATGCGTCCAATAGCAATGATAAACCCAAGGCTTCAACTCGTTCTTTTCATGCAAAAGAAGAACAAGATCCCAAGGTTGAAGCAACCTCACTACCTGATTCCAATGCCAACTCAAACCCGAGGGTTTCTGCTGCCTCAAAATCCGATCCTCAAACTCATAATGCTGCTTCTGTGGGTCCCGTCCAAGACTCTGAAGAGGAGAAAGTAAATTCACGAGAATCCGGGAGTGAAAAAACCGTGATTCCTTCAACTGTTTCACATGCAAAGCAAGAAGGTGAAAGGACTGTAGCGTCGCCATCTGTGTCGAGGGCTCCTGCCTTGGAAGAAAATATTGTTCTGGGGGTTGCTTTGGAGGGTTCAAGAAGAACGCTGCCCATTGATGAAGAAATGACTCCCTCATTGGTTACAAATGTAGAGTCAAAGGAATTGGCTGCCTCCCGGAATGGGAATGGTTCCACCTCGGTTGGGGTTGATAAGAAAGATGAGTTGCGCGAAAAAGAAAGGTGAGATCAAGTGATCAACCTTGGTGGAAAAGATCTCTTCTAGTCTAACAACCCAATTGTGAAATGCATGAAGCTGTGTTTTTTTAAAGCTTGCATCTTGCAATTCATGTTGTAAATCAGTTATTGATTTTAGATTTTACTGATCAGTATAGCATTCATTGATAGATGAATGGAATATTTGATTCATGTTTCGGTTTTGGTTTTGGTTATTCTTCGATATGGATAGAAATTAGAATTCCATCAGTTGAGTTCGGGAAATACAATAGATGTTTCAGAATTGGAATATGATCCCTTGACTGGTGTAACGTTGGTTTCGTTTTCAAAAATAATTTCTTAATTGCTTTTGAAACATGAGAAACCGATTTGTAACCTTTGTTTTGTTTTCAAAAATATTTCTTTTTTACGAGACCAATATCAAGAACATTAGTACTTTTCAATATCTTCGAAAACTTGATCTTCTCCTTGCCTGCAGAGTAAGCTTTGTATTAAAAGATCATAACATTTTATATTTAGAAAATTGATTTTCACTCTCCTATATTTACAATTCACTCTCTTCTTTGTCTTTAAATCAATTGAATTTACTATTTTGCCCTTTATTCACTATATCTTTTCACACATTTAAGGACAATAGTGTAAATTTATGTGGATAAAAAAAAAAGAGTGAATGGTTAAAAAGGAGAGTGAAAATCATTTTATAATTAATACTAACAAAAACATCAAATTCCCTTCCTTTTTTCTAACAATTCTGGAAAAATTGTGGGTCCTCTTTGCCTCGAGCCACAAACCCATTCACACAGGGCATGAGCATACTCTCTTCGTTGTAGGCACACCCAAGCCGTTGACCACATAGAACACGCCAAAAATTATGTTTGCAAAAAAATATTTTGATAGGATATCAATACACATTAGTTAATTGCATTTTACTCTGTAAATCGTAAATTTCAAGTTTAAATGGTCCCGATATCTAAACAAATTGTTTTTTAATAAACATTTTTCTTTGCATGTCTTGATATCTAAATATTCTAAATAGATTGCGGACCTGAGATGAGCTTATAAAATGAAAGTACAAAGGAATGAGATACGGAGAGGATCTTATCCCTATATACATTGGCCTTTCCCCTACCTTAAAGAGTTGTAGTACCGACCATGAAACCCAGCACATCTAAATATCCATGAAAACATATGAACGGTCCAGATTCACAATACTTCGCGAACACTTATGTGCTGGATTTCATGGATCCTAACACTTTTGTACCTTAAAACAATCCAAACAATGTGCGTGCACAACACGGGAACCTTCCGCACACCCCCACCGATATTTCCACCCCCCTCGAAGAGCCATCCTTGTTCAGCTAGGTTATTCTGAAATAGACAATGTTGGGAGAACGGATGACTAGAACAGATCGGTGATATAGACAATTTTGGGAGAACGGATGACCAGAACAGATCGGTAAAGGCCTTACTCTATTCCTTGTCAGGAATAGCGGCCTTAGAGCTTCTACTACTATCGGCTACCTAACTGTCGGGAAATAGGGGGTTTTCGGAGAATAGGTACTCATAAGAAGCCCAACGTCAAGAACCGAACTGGATAATACAAAAATCCAAGTGGTTATATATATCATTCCCATTCCCCAACTTAAATGTAGCCTGCCTTGCTCATTGTTCATACAAAATCATCACACTATTCACACCATAATATCCTAGTGATATCCTAATTTAGGCCTACAAGAGGGGCAAAGTAAAATGGAAACCCAAAGCAACAAGAAAGACGACCTAGCAGCCCAATTTACAAGTGCAGATCATTTGAAAGGCGCAGTCTTTTGGAAGGCTGTTGCTCATCTGATTCCGGCATTATATCATCACCATGTCTTTTAGAAGGTTGTAGCTCATCTGATTCCGGCATGAAAGGCTGTAGCTCATCTGATTCCGGCATTACATCATCACCAATCCTTTTGGCAGCTGTCTCATTAACAGATTCTATCACCAATTTACCGTTAATCCCATCTGAAACCTCTAGCCCATCCGTCTCAGAAACTAAATTATCAACAACCAAACACACCCCACCACCCGTAATTTCTCCATTTTGTTGGTTCAATTCGGGTAGAACTTTTGGACAAGAGATGTGATGATCAAGATTGCCGTTAGAGTTAAGCATATGATCAGAGGACTGAGAATCCACAACATCAAAAATCTCACTAGGAGCAACGGTGAGGCTTTCCGTCAGGCGCTCCACGTTTTCCATCGGTGGAGATATTGGTTGATCTATTTTCTCTTCAGTACTTGGATTTTCCGTGTTATCTTCCTGAAACTCGACTTCTGAGGAGTTATCATCGGAGGCACAAACCGGTGTTTCAAGGGATGGGTCAATATTTTCCTCTCCAGATTGGTGAATTCCAGGGTTGCAGGAGGTCTCTGATCTGAAATCTCCAGATGAGTAGGGAAAAACACAAGTCGCAGTTTCGTCTGACTGCGAATAGATAAAGTTCCCACTAGCTTCAACATCCTCCTGTCAAACAGACACAAAAGACACAGAATGTCTAGCTTATTATCATCCGAACGCTTTGCAAGACATACCAAACAAAACAAAACAAAACAAAAAACACTTGGCAGACTCATCAAAAAACTAACACCAATATAAAGACCATTATAAAGACTACCAAAAATTCAAGGACTCGTCCAAAGAGCTGCAAGAACTTCTATTGGTTTCCAGGTGCAATTATTTCATATTTGAACTTCGGCAGAAATAATTGATTTTAACAAGAGCAAATATGAGAAAGTGAACGAAACTGCAATTTCATGCAAGATTCAAACATGATTACCATTTGAAGTTGGCAACAGGTAAACATCACCAAATCATCCATCATCGTGCCGATTGTAATCCTAATACCACGTGATTAGAAGAAGGTGAATGGAAAATACCTCCATTGCTGACATGACACCATTAAACTCACTAAAAGATGCTGCTCGGTCAAAAGTCGGAAACTGTCCATGAAGAAATGATCCTGTAGTAGCTCCTTCCTCGAAAAACTCTCTCAAAACCAAGCCTGAATCACCAGCACATTGAGAAGATGAGGGTAAGAGAGTAATTTCAATCCCGTCACCCTCTGGAGAACTAGATAACTTCCCACGACACCTCTTTGAAGGACTGCATCCCTCTGAAATCAACTCCACACCAGTTTCAATCTCGCTATTACTCGCAGGGTAGTTAGAAACAGAGGAACAAGGATTTCCACTGCAGGCAGCAGGAGAATTTTCCTTTTCAAGGATTTCACAGATTAGATTCTGGATTTGAACACGCTTGAGAGAAGGCTCAGCGGCCGGAAACCAATCCCCGTTAAGCTGGAAAAAATAGTTAACATTTATGTTTAACTAAACATGAAAAAGAGAAAAATATAACTATGAGGTACCTATAGTATAATTAGTTCCTGCAAAGACTACTGCAACAAAATTCAAAAAATAAACTACTAGTCAATTTTTAGCTAAAGCATTAGATTAGAAGTCTTAAGTTAAATTTCATCAGAGTTCAAGATATTTCTTGGCAACAAGTACTGGATTGACCACTCAACATCATCACAAAGAAAATATTTACCGATTCAATAACAAACTTCTGGGTTGCACTTACAATCCATGTGGTATTTTCCAAACACAAAAAGCATCTCTAGTACCAATTCAGTTTCATAACTACAATGAACTCCCCTACTTAGGGAAGCGTGTTGAGAAGAGGCAGTTGGGAGAACAATATTTGGTGTGTCAACCAAACAATTTCTTTTGCACCCAAAATACCGTTAGTTTTCACATTAGAAGATACTCCATCAAAGTGAGGGAACAAAATGTAAATTGGTAGTGCCTCTATTACAGTATTACTGCATGACAGATCTGACAGGGGAGGCTAGTGTGGACGAGATAGAATTCAAAACAATAACCTTCGTAGGATGGTAGGGGTAGCACGTGGGTCACAAATCCTCTGGTAATACCCTCCTTCCCACTCTCAATCCTTGCTTTCACATATTTTAGTAGTTTGGAATGTTTTTCGAAAGATGCTTTCATGCTTGCGCTCATGCATGTATTATGTGACTTAGAGTAGAAGTGAATGAAGACTAGATGAGCAAGAATAGATTAAGTTGGTTTGAACATGGCTATCTTAGATTGGTGGATGGGTCGTTAGCAGTGATATGGTCAAGGTAGATGGTAGCACTATGGTGGGGTAGACCAAAATTGACTTTAGAGCTGGTAATTCGAAAAGAAGTTTCTTGGATATCATGGAACATGGTGCTCTCGATTGAGCCCAATGGAGTAAACAACTTCATGTAGCCGAAACCAATTTGTTGGCGCTTAAGGCTCAGTTTGGTTCTTTGGAGGTCAGTGCAGAGTCCCCCAAACCACACCACTTTTGTCTGTATTCAACCACAGGATGGTCTGCGTAATTTACCAAACATTCTTCTATGCGGATAATCCCCCTACTGAAGCAAGGGAAAGATGTAAACAAGCACAAAAAGAAAGTCACTCTTTTCCCCTCGCCAACACGGTACTGTACATGAGAACAGAAAGGGTAAACTACAGAAACACTTCCTCAAGATCATGTTTCTGATAAATAAAGGAAAAGCCTTTCAGATTTCTGAAATGATAATAACACACCTGGTCAAAATCATGACCTCACCGTGCTTACAAGAGCATGAGTTTTATGCCGAATGGCTCTATAACACCTCATAAACCTGAATATTTCGTGGTACTCAGAAAAAAAAAAAAACATAATTTAGATGCATTTGATGCTTAGACACAGATTTGCACTCAATGCCTAAACCGGAGTCACCCGAACAGCCCAAGAGAAGCATTGAAACCCTGGCATTAAGCAAAATGAGAGGCTAATGAAATGGGATGACAAGTATGAACCACTTACGAAGGAGGAGAACTTTGATATTTTGAATGGACTGAAGCTAAGTGGAGCGTCCTTTAAAAAGCGCTCCACATAGTGAAGCAAGAACAGGCCACAGTCGAACGAATTTTGCTGCTGTGGTAGCTGCACCGAGCATAAAGCAAATATCAGAACATTACACATAACCCAAAACCAGGTGAGTATGGAGCCACATTTACATTTCTGCATATATGAATATTAAGACTGCATCACATGTCTGGTTCTGTTTTTGGTGTTCTCGTTCCAAACAAGTGCAGAGGTGTTCATATCGCTGATATCCGTAGAGCCTAGAATCTCGTAATCAAATTTCACAATTATTAATTTTCTTTGTAGACATCTTCTTGTAATTTATTTGCTTTTGTTTTCTCGTGAATCATGTACTCACTTTTAACTTAAAGAGTTAAGATTAGACATTCTGGCTTATTCATAAAACTGCTACAATTGCCAGAACCACTGTCAGCTTTTCTAAATTGGAGAACTTCAAACAATTATCGACTGAACATACTAATAAAATTACCTAATGTGGAAAGGGTTCAATGGTATGTTGAAAAAAAAAAAAGAAGAGTCAGAATGCAAATTTTAACCAGCTCCATGAAAATACTAATAATTTATCTTGCGGATCATGATTGTGTAGAAATTTGGATCATGATTGTGTAGAAATTTTATCAGCTACATAAAGTTAGACATAAACAGCATTAATCCTCTTTCGCCCTAATCTCCTGGCTGAAGTTTCTTATTCCCATCAAAACAAACATTTTTTTATATGCTTTCAGTGGAAGATTTAAATTACGAAGATGTACCACATGATGCAATTGTATCGTACTTTTACTGGGTATGGAGGTTTTTCCTGTATAGTTTATGAACAAAACGGAGAAAGAGATACCAATTAAGAAACAAGTATATATAAGCTATGAAACACCGACACCTCTAGATGTCGACATATCGCGGTGTCAGACACGGGGACACGTATGTGGTGTGTCCCATAATTTAATTTAAATTTTTGAGGGGGATACGGCCAGGGACACAGCAGAGACACCGATGGGGACACGCAGGGGTCAAAGTGTAATTTTTAAAAAAAATAAGGGGTCAAAGTGTAATTTTAAAAAATTGGGGGCCAAATTGCAATTTTTTTTACAATTTTGGTGGGTCAAACAATAACTTTTCAATAGGGTTGTATTAAACTTATGGATGTCTTGTTGTCCACATTTTGCCATTTAAACTTAGAAAAAAATTGCTAAAAAATATAAATAAATATACACGTTGCGTATCCCCCGCCATATCCATGTCCCCATTTTTCTGAGAATTCCTGTGTCCGTGTCGCCCCACTATCATAGGAACTAAAAAATGCACATATTAGTGTTCCCTCTTGAAACCTATGTAGCACAATTGAAACTCACTTTCAAATTTGATGCCAATTATAAACTAAAAGTAGAACAATACCTCCAATGGGACAAATCTCAAATTGAAAAATTTTGAGGAAATATCTTCACAAGTCTCCTTGTGTTTTTCTTTCCACTCCTCCCACAGGTAACTGTATTTTCGAGTGAAAAGGCGATAAGATTTAACAACCAACATCAATAAGCTTTGGAACAGTATCAAGTAAACATAGAGAAATACAAATCAGCAATTCAATGGAGAAATGGACTTGCACATCAAAGATCGTAATGTAGCAATAAATAAGTGCACAATTTTGGAGAAGCGGCGAAGCTAAGAGATATGGTGAGTATGCTATCAATATACGAATCATGATGACAATCACTTATTTCTTAAATCAGCTCGCTGTGGAAATAACTTTACAAATCTAATTACCGTTAGGTTCCAAGACACTTTGAATAATATCAATTGTTTGTTAATATGATCCCCCGTCTCATTTGGTCCTATTTGTTGTGAGACGCCATTACCAGTCGTATATGCATTTTAAGATTGTTTCTTAACATGCTCAGGAGCTTTTACTGGTCTGAAATATTATTATGAAATCTTCTAATCAACATAAACGCTCCTTAATCGTAGTCAGTCACCACTTCAATCACCATACCCGTAATGTTAAAGATTCATTTCAAATGATAAGCATTAAATCTGTAGAAGTGTGAGCTGTCAAGTTCACAGTTAAATAGGTGGAATCACTCTTCTGAAAAAACAGGCATTCATTGAATCTACACAAGTTTGCACTGACCAGCATTGGTAGGAAGGCATTAATGGAAGAGCAACAATTCAGATTTTTTGGGTAGACAATGCAGTAACTGAGCCTCTTTAAAAGAAGGGCTTCTTCAAAATTCCCATAAATCAACATGTCCCATTCTAGTAGAACTACATCATTGGATAGTGGAAATTTAGGACCCTATTGTATATTTACCATAACCAACCAACATAGCAAGCCATGTGTCTAATAATGGACTACGACTTTGAGAATTTCCTTGGTGTAATGCTTTATTCATACGCCATAAATCTAACACCTCGTTCTTTAGATAGGTTGTTGGAGCAGCCAACATGATACTAATTTTATAGGAAGAAGAACAACTACTGTGTTGCAACAGCTTAGAGGTCACTTCTACACCCCAGAGAATCTAGGATATTGCTGGTCTTTCGTATGGTTTCGATGAGGGATTCAACTCATCCTTCATAACTACTTTCCCCCGGCCCCTCTACCACTGGGATGAAAAAGAACTAGAGTCTTAAAACAGTATTTCATGGACAAAGGCACGACACTGAAACGGACAAGGGACGACATTCTACAAAAATATAGTCCAATATGAGAATATATAAGAAACCTTAACAACAATCTATTCTAATATATAAAGGGAGAGCACCAGCTTGGTGTCTCCCTGTCATGTATTTTCATTTCCAAAAATACCCTCAAACTTGTAATTTATGTGGGTAAAAACTGTAGGGGTAAAAAAGTAAGACCCCAAATAAAACTTCCTCCCAACTGACAACTGCCATGCCCACGTCTCTTTTCTTGAACTGCTCCCATTTCTTTCCATTTTTTCGTCAAAACACAGTACCTTTTTCACAAGCAAAGATTGGGAGAGGGAGAGAGCGACAGGTGTTTCTTGCTTTTGGCTTCAATTTGTTTGGACTGCACACTCATCAAGATCGAGGCTACAAAAGTGAAGACAATCTGATAACTGTGTGGTGTGTTTGAAGTTCTTTTCCCTCCCCAGACAATCTGACAACTGTGTGGTGTGTTTGAAGTGCTCTCATTTCTCCATCTTTTCCCTTCCCTTTCTTATATTGTGTGGTGAATTTTTCTTCCGTGGAAGGGTACTAACTGATATGGTTTAGAATGAAACGTTGGTAAAGCTGTACGTAAAGGGGAAAAAACATGAAGAATTCACATGGTGCAAATGTCCTCCCATTTAATGTAATCATTTCAGGAATTCAAATTAGGGTAAATCCAAAAGTTTTTGAAATTTCACACATTTTTGTAGAGTTTTTGAACCGTCACTGGTTCATCACCATAACTGACTGCAAATGTCCTTCCATTTAATGTAATCCTTTACGGTATTTACTTATTTTCCCAGTTTACTGTTTCCCCTAGACACATATTCTCATTTACTAGAGGCCGGGCACACGCATTGCGTGTGTATTTACTTATTTTCCCAGTTTACTGTTTCCCCTAGACACATATTCTCATTTACTAGAGGCCGGGCACACGCAATGCGTGTGCAAGTCGGATTTTCACAACATTTTCATAAAAATGCTTCCCACTTATTGTTTGATCAAATTTTACAAATGTTGTGAAAATCCGACTTTGCGTGTGCCCCGACCTCTAGTCTACATTAAACCACTCTAATCATGAGGGCATGAATTACTATACATATTCTTTTCGCAGGACTACTTCAACAGCAGAACTTCTTTCTTTATCTCTTTCTCTAACTGAGGCTAGGCTTTTTACTTGAAAATGTATTTCCGTTATTTCAATACAAGTGGATGATAACATTTTCATATACATATATTCAACCGCATTAAACCTTAACCCCTTACAAACGTGCCCAGGGCATGTCTAGACAGGACAGATGTGCTCTTGCTGTTCACCTAATGTATCTAACAGGAGAAAATGAGAATAACAAATCAGACATGCAAAGTAAGGTGTAACAAACATCCTGGCCTGCCCGGGGAGTGTCAGTTTACGACACATGTCTGGCATGGATACATAGAATAAGTCTCTGCGTTTCACAGACTATTTGTCAAATCAAAACAACTATATACCAAAATTTGTTCCATCTGTACTTTTAAATATTGATTTCAGCTTCTAGTCCAAGAGCAGGTCCACAACACATTGTTTTACTCTATGTAACACCAACACTTCAAAAGGATGCCGTGTCCACGTATTGGACACGAGGACACGGCGGGGACATGTGGGGACAAGTATTGGACATGCCACGTGGCATGTCCAATAATTTTTATTATTTTTTGACAGGGGACACGGCGGGGACACGGCCAACACGAGGACAAGGCGGGGACATGCGGGGACACAGCGGGGACACGTATTGGACACGCCACGTGGCGTGTCCAATAATTTTTATTATTTTTTGATAGGGGACACGGCTGGGGTCAAAATGTAAAATTTTATAAATTTTTGGGGGTTAATATGAAATTATTCAAAACATTTGGGTCAAACTGTAATTATGCCTTTGAAAAAAATTTATACAATTTGTGAAATTATTCATATACAATAGTTCATAATTTTTTTTATATATATAGGTACATATATTTATTTATACATGTGGCGTGTCCCCACCGTGTCCGTATCCCCATTTTTGTTAGAATTGCCGTGTCCCGTGTCCGTGCTACATAGGTTTTACTAAGGCTGGCTTCAGTGGGCAAGGCCAGAGCTGTCTCAATTGAAAGTGTTGCAAGGCAACAGTATATGATGCTGTGGTGTACACACACCAAAAGAGTCTACTCGTATCTCAAGACTCTGAACAATAAAACTGCATGATACCTAACAAACCGCAGCGACTTTATAATAATGGGTTACGCTTTTTCTCTGTCCTTAGATTGACAGAAAAAAGTGATCCCCAAAGTTTTGTTAAGTGTATCTGTATTCGTTTCTTTCATCCGATCTTTGGTTAACATTTTGGCATATCCTTCTTAATGATAGAGAAGCTGGACAAAGGTAGACACGTTATCCCAACAGTTATTAGTCAACTGCTCGAATTCCTCCGCTAACTAATTCTTCAAACATAATACACGTTAAGCTAAAAGGATAACCACGACTTGAATATACAAAAACGTACTTAAACCACATAATGAAATATCAGAACTACCAGAGTACCTCTGAACAAGATCTTTGAGACCAGTATGACTTCCCTTAATAGAATCCATGTGCAGTATGCATGGTACTTTAAGTGGCTTCTCCATATCTTCATCTGAAACATGTCATACATAAACCAAAGAGGACAGGTCAGACACTTGCCACACTTTGACTGTGAAGGATAAGTTTCTACCATGAACTTGCCTTGTAACTTAGCAACTTCACCCGGATGACATATCACTATTAAACTCCAGTGGTAACTGTAATAAAACGAGGATTGAATGTAAGTTCAATCTTAAGAAGTGATTTCTGAATAGGAATAAAAGGATTGGTACGCTTATGTCATACTTAAAGTTTATGGGAATAAACACATAATCCTTTTCAAACAGATTCACTTTTCTTGTCCATTTACGAACACGCTGAAAAGCAGCCCTGCCCTCAAAAGCACTCGATGGATCTTTGTCAAGGTCGATCAGCTTCCGAAAGAAGAAACTATTGAAAAAATGGAACCTGTGCCTCTCTGACGGTTGTATTTCATTTTTCAGATATCTGCCATCGATTGAAATTTTCAGTAAATCACGTTACAATGCAGCAAATCAACAATGAAATCTTCTTAGTTACAAGTAAACAAATAGATACGGGAAAATGAAGAATAAAGGGAGCTCTTTAGTTAAGTAATACCAACTGTCACTCAAAAGGGTGCAGTCTAAGGTTCAAATGCAGCGAGGAAGGGCAAGCCCACATGAACCTTTTACAACGTAAACCTAAAGAATGGAATCGGCATCTCCCAAGTCCACTAGTGTCTTTCCTTCAGGCTAAAGGAAAGATTGTTTCTAACAACTCTATGAAAGAAAAGTTCGGTAACAGAAACATACTTGATATAAAAGTCTATGATTGTATCATTGACAAATGTGTCCGGCTGTAATAAGTCAACATCCTGCTTACTAATTGTAACAGCATCAGAATCACCCTTTGGATAGACAACTTCCTCAAAAGGCTCATCAAAACTGCAAAATAAGGCATTGATTAAGCACGTAAAAACAAGAGTAAGCCAGAAATTAGACACTCTGCAAACAAAAATGAGAAGAGTATATAGCGAGCAAAGTTCAAATGCAACTTAAAGCCAAGCTCCATATCCATAATCAAGACATCACCAATTTTCAAAATGCTGATACTAGTCCTGAACTATTTAACATGAGTGGAAAAAAAAAAGTTCAAAGGAATCTTCCCTCCCGACATTGGTGCTGAACAAAACACTCAAATTGATAATAAAGCAAATCAAGCAATCAAATACAATCATTGAGAAATAAGTTTCTTGACCCCTGAAACAAAAATGCAATCCCAGAACTAATATAATGGCACGATGAGAGAGAGAGAGTACAAAAATATCTTAGACTAGTTCTGTGTCTACAATGTCAATTGAAGATTACCATCCATCTTCAACAAAAATCTTGCAGTTCAATGTTTCCTCAGGCAAAACCATAGTCAATTATAGACACTTTGATCTTATCGGCAACACCCTTCGCAATCTCTCCCTCTTTGTAAATAATTAAACTTAGATAATGAAAGAGTTCACTGTTTCTCTTATTGGGTTTCGAATCTTCACTTTTTTGCAATTAGTACTTGTCTAGCCACTAAATTATATCTCAATTTTATTCCTACTTATTTCAAACCATTTTGACCCCAATGCATCACTCCAATTTTTTAATGAAGCATTAACTCCTCTCTTGGTTTCATGATTTTATCCACTATGATACAACTCCTCTCTTGGTTTCATGATTTTATCCACTATGATATAACTCCTCTCTTGGTTTCATGATTTTATCTACTAAGACTATATCATATGCGAAAAACATGTTACCCTTGGACATTATCGTGACTATATCTAGTCAACTCATTCATGCAATGGTGTCCCCCGAGAAAACATAACAGCCACATTATCTCTTTTTTGGTACATTGGCAGCAAAAGAACACAACCCCTCATTTCAGCTTTAAAAAGTTTCTTCCACTTATGCATAGATGAGGAGACTGCAAATAGGGAATAGATATCGACATAAGAATTGAACAGGGATATATGCCTAGACAGTGATGGGTAAACAGAATATGACATACAAATGGCACAAATATCAAAATCCCAATAACTTCCAAATCATTTAAGTAATGAAGAGAATATAATGAGTACAAATACAAACTGGAACGTGCAAGAATGGGCAGATCAATGTTTGACAGATAGCAAAAGAATATCAAGTACTAGTAAGAGTGAGTCCAAAAGTAGCAAAAGTCACAGAAAATGACAAAGGAGAACAATTTCACAAACTCACATGGGCAAATAACTTTTCCTTGGAATGAATATCCCATTATGCCCAGGTAAAGCCTCTCCATCCCCTCCCATGAGAGAACTACAAGGAGATTAACAAGTTATAATTAAATAGAAATACCACAAACATAGCCATAAGAAGCCAAAGCCCCTCAAACAATGCCAAATCCTACAATTTAAACAATTTTTCCCCAAATAGAAAAAAAATGTGCTGCAGTTTTAATGAAATTAAGATGTTAACATGTTACAAATATTTCCAAGTACTGCATGTCCAAAACCACAAATTTTGTAACACCTCTCACAAAAGGAATACAATAAGCAACACATTACACGAATACTAGTAGCAATCAGCCCACCCTGTTTGACGGCGAAAGAGCTTCTTCCCCTCCAATGCCTGAATTCGAGTTGCAATGTTATCATCAGGCAACCTTATACCATGGGGGGAGCTAAAACCAAAGTCACAAGTCACAACTCACAACCTATGTTTACCAAGAACGTCGATTCTTCTTGTATGAAGCATGGGAACGGGTTGCAACTCCTGGTCCAAAATTTGGTATGATAAGGACAGCAGGCTAGGGTTGTGTAGACTTCACTACTAGAGTTTAGGTACTCCTATATGTTTATGTAATTTTGATTTTAAAAAAAACAAACATGTACCTTTCTGCAGAAGGTGAATTCCAATAGGAAAACAGCAAGATATAAGCATTCATTGTAACACTAGTCGCACTCTTGGGACTTCCACAAACTTGGCAAGAGCGAGGGCCAGCAGGATGGAAAGAGAAAATGGCAACCAGGGTTTTACTTTGAAATGTTAGAACGCGACAAGATAAACTAAATGACTACTCTATTTTTGCATGGGTAAATAATCCGTAACTCTCCTTCAATAATCTCCTTATACTTAGAATCGCAACTCCATCATAACTACTCTCAATAAAAAAGGTACCAACCACCTCGAAAACAAGTATTTAGACTCTTAGCAACAACAACCATCTACAAAGCACTGACAAGCCTAACAGCTCAACGTATCTGTGCATGGGACACC